>JAVQJS010157381.1:0-21290 GCA_036024795.1 Galaxias rostratus
AGAGAGAGAGAGAGAGAGAGAGAGAGAGAGAGAGAGAGAGAGAGAGAGAGAGAGAGAGAGAGAGAGAGACAGAGGAAGACAAGGGGGCATTGGTATGGCGGAGAATCACATGCTCAACGCAGAGTACCAGCTCTTGAAGTGGTTTTCTTCTTTTGAGAGTTTGTGGAGATGGAAGGAGAGGAGGAGAGAAAATATTACAATCTGTTCTCCTTTGCTTGACTTCCACACACTAATATTTGATAAGTACGATTGTTCTTTGAAGGTAAATACATTTTCCTCCCTTGATGTCAACAAGGCTGCTAATTCAGTTAAGCTTCTAATTTACATCCTTGGGGGAAGGAAGGTTCTCTCAAACTCTGTGGCATTTGATATAAGGGACAGGCCCCTTTTTTATTTCTGTTTCATTTGCTTTACCTTTGGCAGAGACCCAAATTTATGCATGACTGATACTTTCAGATGGTCTCTCGTTTTTTTGTTATCTTTCTTGTTTGTGCATCCCAATGTTTTATTCCGTTTGACAAGTCACTGTATTAGTGCATGTTTCACAAGGCCTAATATTATGTCTGTATTATATTACCACACTGGATCCTGAAGGCTTTCTCTCTCCCCCTCTCTCTCTCTCCCTCTCTCCCACTTTCTCTCTCTTTCTTTATCAATCTCACTCTTTCAGAGTATGATTTCCTCCATTGTGAACAGCACTTACTATGCAAATGTGTCGGCGGCAAAGTGTCAGGAATTTGGGCGCTGGTATAAACATTTCAAGAAGACAAAGGATATGATGGGTAAGCAGAATGGAGGGGCACGAAATGTTACGCTCACACACTTTTTGTCTCGTCACAGAGACACAC
Organism: Galaxias rostratus; assembly: GCA_036024795.1. Classification (NCBI taxonomy): domain Eukaryota; kingdom Metazoa; phylum Chordata; class Actinopteri; order Galaxiiformes; family Galaxiidae; genus Galaxias; species Galaxias rostratus. The sequence goes on from JAVQJS010157381.1 coordinate 849, forward strand.
ACACGTGCGCCAACCATTTCCTGTCACCATTCTGGTGTGTTATTTGTGCTCCTGTTACCGCAAACTGCATTCATTCAACAATGTTTCTCTGCACGTTGCTGAAATATTTAATGTGCTTTCTAAGGCTTATTTAGTTCACCCGAGTGTTGTGTATCAGCTGGTCCAATAACGACTGGCAGCGAAATCTGCTTGTTGACAAGCGCAAACTATTTGTCCTTTAATGTTGAGGGAGAGGGATGGCTTTAATATGCAGACACCTTGACTACTTGATCTTCTCAAATGTAACAAAATTGGCATTGCGCGCCAACCTTCTATCCTAAATCCTAGCCAAATAACTGGCCCTGTTATTATATTATAACATATTCAAATTCAATTCTGATATTTCACAAAATCTAGAAATTACAGCAATCAACTCCAAAACAATAACTTGGGGGGGTATACATATCTAGCCTGAAACAATCAAACCTGCCACCGCGCTCTTTGACATCTGAGCCGTAATATCAGGAGGTTTCTCATGGTCTTTGCACATAGGCACGGTGCTGTGAGAATATGGTGGGCCAACTCCCCTTTTCCATAGCTTCACCCTTTCAGTTCCCTCTTTAGACCTGTGTACATTGCTGTGTTTGTGTATATGTAATTAAATGTATGTTTATTTGGACGGTGGGATGAGGCTCGTTGCTAGCGGGTGGCGCTTCCTGTTCTTGAGTTAGCCCTGTCTATCACCTCTGCCCTGTGCTGTGCCTCAGTTTGAATGGAGACTTAACACCACCCCCCCTCCTCTTTTCCGCAGGCATGCGCCAACCCTCCCAGTTGGAGGGCTACCTGGGCACGTGTGTCCTCCACGACAGCCCGCGCGGCAACTCGCTAGGTACGTCACGGCATGCCGTTTCCACGGAGACGGGCACCCACACACGCTTGCCCCCTCTCTCTTTTGCCCACGCGCCAACCCGCGCCAAGAAAGCGCCAACCCCTTCATGTGCCCCTTGATCGCCCGCGGCGACACTGTTGCCCCTTTGTATTCATGATGGGATGTGGCTCAGCGGGCATGCCTGCCTATGGCTGCAGTGAGGCGGGGGCCGCTGGGGAAGCGCCAGCCCAAAGCCCTGCAGGGTAGGGCCCTGCCCAGCCCTTTGTCAAAAGGCCTGTGCCTTGAATGACCAGGCAGCACTTTTGTGAACCACTCCACACAGAACGTCGTGTTTTCGGTGAGACCTGGTCGGTAGCAGTGTGTTTATGGTGCTTATTTAATTGGCTCTCTCTAAGATAAGAAGCATCTTCACCGGGACCTGGCGAAAGTAGCCTCTTGTCTTTTGAAGTGTGAGGGCCGTGCGGGGCGCCCCTCATTCCGGCAGAGGAAAGCCAGAGTTTGGGTTTGGATCTCTCTCTCTCTCTCTCTCTCTCTCTCTCTCTCTCTCTCTCTCTCTCTCTCTCTCTCTCTCTCTCTCTCCTCCCCTAAACCCACATCCCCTTCCCATTGTGTGTTTAATCCGGGGCTCTTTTGTGGCTGGATTCCACACGAGGACTCCCGCCTCTGTGGCTGCCTGTTTCTCCAGGGCCTGCCGTGCTATTCTGTCACCTCCGTCTTTTTTTCAATTTGCATGGAAATGGGTGTGTGTGTGTGTGTGTGTGTGTTTGAGTGAACATGCCCCCCAGCAGTGTGTGTGTGTGTGTGTGTGTGTGTGTGTGTGAGTGAGTACACAAATACACACAGGAGGAGACGAGAGTAAAAAGGCACCGTGGCATCACAGCCAAGGAATGCTTGGGATTATGGAAAAGATGTGATTATTAAGTTTTTTTATTTTTGTTTTCCTTAATCATTTGTTTCGGCCGGATTGAATAGGCCCGTCTTAACCAGGGGTTTGTGTTTACTGACAGTTCAAAATCACACTCGCCATCATTGCGGGTATTTCTGGAAGACATCCATGTGCTTAATCTTTTATCTTTAGCTAAAATATTCAGACCCCCTCCCTCCCTCAACACACATTTGTGCTTTTTAGAATCCATATGATATTTTATCTCTGGTTTGCGGAGGCAGTTGCACACTTTCTCTCACACATTTCCACTTAAAATTATTAGTCATAGACGGTCCCGTTGCCATTCAGCGCATGTTGAAGGCAACAATGCATACCGCTCCAAACCATTCTGAACCAGGCCAAAATCCTCCCTCCTTCCCTCACACTTCCTCAGTGTGCTCCTTTGTGAAGAATATTGTTTTTTATCCTCCACCATGTAATTTCGACTGACCTCAAAATACTCACGAGCTACTATTATGGACTTAAAGATGCTTGAAATGGGAGCCGCCACAAATAGCATCGGCGCTTGTCAAACGATGCATTCATTCCCCTAGTTTAGACCTGAACCGGCTGGCAAACGCAGGAGCCCACTTCCAAGATTCTCCTCTTATAGTGATAGCCTCTTTCTGTGCGTCCTCCCTCCTCCTCTCCTCCTCCTCTCTCCCCCCTTCTCAGTTATATATAGGCCATTCCCCCAAAAATGTCATATTGGCTAGCTTGCGTACCTTGTTTTGGAATTATGCACATAAAGGCCGATTCAGGTCTATCAGCGCCTCCTCTGTGTGCGTATACAAGCACACACACACATGCACAGCGCACGCACACACACACACACACACACACACACACACAGCACACACAGGGGAAAGTCTTCCCATGCCTGTCGGGATCAGACACTGATCATACTCTGATCTCCTCGGGCTGCTGTTTAAAGCTCACATGACGTGGCCCTGCTGGTGATCAGCTTCATGTGGGCCCACACAGGTCTCTCTCTCACACACGCACACACAATCACATAGACACGCACACACACTGAGGGCCCTTTCTCTTGCCCCCTTTTACCTAGAGAGCCATCTGAAAACAGGCTGTGGTCTGAACAGTTAGCCCTCACAGTGCAGGTTTGTTCAGAGGCAGTAAAGTTTTGTTGGGGCGAGATTGGGTTTAATGGGCTCTGGGCAGCTTTATGAGATTGAAGACTGCTATTTGGAGTCACTAGGCCTCGGCCTGTGCTGAGGGGAGGGAAACCATGTTGATGGAATTGCTTGGAGAGACGTCTTTAGGTTTGTGAATGTGTGTGTGGGTGTGTTGTGCTTTTGAACTGACTTTTATTCCTCTTTCCCCATTTCCTCCCTCCGGCCGGCCCTGCCTAATCCTCCAGCGGAGATGGACAGCCTCTCGGACCTTTCCCCGCCCGGCTCCAACCACAGCCACAACCACAGCCACAGCCACAGCCACAACCACCTGAGCTTCTCCCAGCAGCAACAGCCCATCCCGGGCAGCACGGCCGAACAGGCCCCCCCGTCCCCCGTGCCGCCCATGGCCCACCCTCAGCCGCCGCACGGGGGCCAAGCCGGTGGGCGGCAGCCCCCCCTGGCTGGCATGCACCACCCGGGCCTGGTCTCCACCCCCATCAGCCCCCAGCTGGTCAACCAGCAGCTGGTGATGGCCCAGATCCTCAACCAGCAGTACGCCGTCAACCGGCTGCTGGCCCAGCAGTCGCTGTCCCAGCAGTACCTGAACCACCCGCCAGTGAACCGCAACGCGCTGACCAAGCCCCTGGAGCCCCAGGCCGCCTCCAACACCGAGGTGTCGGCCGACATCTACCAGTGGGTGCGCGACGAGCTGAAGAGGGCGGGCATCTCGCAGGCCGTGTTCGCCCGCGTGGCCTTCAACCGGACCCAGGTGAGGGGAGAGACGGCGGGGAGGAAGGACGTGACGAGTTCCATTAGTGAGAACCTTTTTTAATGTAGCTGGAACCGGTAGAACTTGGACTTTAGAATAGGGACATTTTAAGATGGAGGGTTCTAGAAGCTCTTAGTTAGTAGTCTGTTGAGGTCTCTTGAAATGTTACCACTGGTATTTTCTGCAGTTGGACAACGAATTTGTCCAGTCACCGATGGCCCTCAGGCCAGGGCATAACCACTCCTGCCCCGATGGGGGCAGCACACACCTCACCTGGGTAAACCGCCATAACTACAACCCAGGCCCAGTTATAACACACACACACACACACACACACACACACACACACACACACACACACACACACACACACAGATACAGACAGATAACGTTTTTCTGCCTATTTGGGGGAGGAGGTGACTCCAACCTCATCACGCCTGCACTCTCTTTGAAGTCCCTGTGCAGAGAAAGGAGGATAGGCATCTATTGTAATTGGCGTGTGCGACTCTCCTCCTGCCCAGAAAGGCGAAGGGAACAGTGGGTAGGGCATCCAGACAGACAGACAGACGGGAGGGGTTGTGTGCGGCTTGGTATGCCCCAACCCACTATCTTATCTCTGATTGGAAGAATTAGCCCTGCCTGTATTATGTATTTTGCTTAGGTTTAGTTTTTTGTTTTGTTTAATTTTGTCAGGGTCTGTTAAGAGAAGAGGGAAGGGGGGGCGCAAAGTCAATGCTTGGGGAGATTGGGGACGGTGGGGGGGTGGTCGGGGTGGGGTGGGATGGGGGAGCTTTGTGGCCTTTCTTTGGGGAGCCAGCCGATTGACACTCTAGATAGACGGAAAAGGGTGATGGCTAGGGATGATAAACCGACGCAAACACACACACACGCTCGCTATCTGGAATCCCGAGTTTGTCTGACGCTCGGGATCACACAAACCTACCATACAGTCCACACAAAGACACAGACTCGCTCGCATACTGGCGCACAGGGTTGTCTTGACATGCAGCTATCTTGGCTTTAAAGTATGTCTGTCTTCATGCCTATCTGTTTATGAATGCGGGCAGGACTGTCAGCATTAATTACACACATCATATATGGGTTGAAAATAAAAAAGAATGTACTTCTGAAAGCAACACTATAAAGTATACTTTGATTTATAAATACTCGCGGAAGGTGGCACATTTTAAACGTATTGGACATTTACTTGGCACTTAATCCTATGATTTTTATGATAGTTTTCAAAGAAAACACAACTTTGCCTCATATGAACATCTGAAAATCACCATTTGAACGGGTATTGATTTGGCCCTTTGCAGTTTGTTACACATTTCTTCAAATTTAGGGGCACACATTAAAAATCTATGTGTTATTGACTAGTGCCAAAACCATCAATTATTCAGGATCAATTAATAACTAAACATCCTCACATGTTGTGGGAAAATCAAAATGTTTTAGTCCTGTGAGTTTTCCTTGTCACTAGTCCAAACCACAATAGCGATAAATAGATAAATCCACACCATCACCTACTAAATAGTTCTTACATTCTCACCATCAGATATTCTAATATCTAAATGACATTCTGATTCCAAATGACTGACGGCTGGCCACTCCCTTTTTAATGACAGGGTGGAACGTTTGTCGTGTAGCTCCCTTCATGTTCACTACGCTGCAGCATGTGTTCCCCAGCCTCTGCACAGCGGCAGTCCTTTACCGAGGGCTGGGACTCTTAGCTGCTTTTCCATGTGTTGGGAGATATTTTCAGTTTCTGCCAAATCACACCTATTGATGGAGGAGAAGCAGAGTGATGGTTTGCACAGTGTGCGTCCAAAGGCTGCTGAAAAGGCCCAATCACTTTCCTCTGGTATGGCAGTCGTTGCAGTGGCCCGGGTAAGCCTCCACATAATGGCACGAAACCACAGCCATTGAGAGCTGACACAGGAGCCACTGATTGGGAGCTGTGAAAAGGCGGTAGGCTTACAACTGAGTGACATAACAAACGAGAAATTCAATTTAGGGAAACGCAGAAAAAGAGGACAAGCGAGAGTCTTAGCCGTCCCATGCGTGGTATACAGCGAGGAACCGTCATGCCATCGAGATGTGAACGGGTAGCTCCTTCCAGGACCTACTTGAACGACTGTATAGTCCATAATCAGAAGTGTTTTAGACCAGACTGGCACCTCCATCTATTTGTGCCCACACTGATGTGGCCACACCTCTGCCTCCCCCTCCTCTCTGCCAGGGCCTTCTGTCCGAGATCCTGAGGAAGGAGGAGGACCCCAAGACGGCGTCGCAGTCGCTCCTCGTCAACCTGCGGGCCATGCAGAACTTCCTGCAGCTGCAGGAGGGCGAGCGCGACCGCATCTACCAGGACGAGCGGGAGAGAAGCCTAACGGCCGCCTCGGCCATGGGCCCCGCGCCCCTCATCAGCACCCCGCCCATCAGGCCCGTGCAGGTAGGAACCGCTCGCCTCCACGTGTGCTCTGGATGACGTTCTGTTGACGCGCACTACGGCGCAGCGTCAGTGTCACAAAGTACTTTTGACACGCAGGAAAACACACAATGCCCGAGCAGGACTATCAGATAGTCTGTCCTTTAGTTTCTTAGCATGGCTAACACCCAAACACACAAAAAAAAACGTTAATTTGAAAGGTATGTGGCGACTTTTTGCACTTAAGCCAATTTGAGGTGCGGCAGAGTGTGTCTGTGAGGAGAGAGGGGCTAACAAAGGCTTCCTCTGTTCAGCGCTGTCTGAAGACAGGGCACTTGTTTGGGTTGAGTAAGAATAGGAGAATTAGGGGAACAGGGAGGTAGCTGGAGGAAAGGAAGAGGGACTTCCTTAGTCCACTCAGGCCCAGCCAAGTAGCTCGTCTTCACCCATTGACAGCACGGCACATTCCCAGTGGTGGCCTTGTCCAGAAGCTCCCACTAAAGAGTGGGACTCGGAGCCAGTGGGTTCGAACCAGGAAGGGCCCGGCCATAGTGCACAGAGCCTACAATAGGACGCTGTGTCTACCGAGCGCAACACAGGGAGAACGGAGCCCCGCGCACCACGGCTCACTGAACTGAAGAGTGTGTAAGCTGCTAACGCTGTGGCGCCTCAGCCCCCTGGTCAAAGTGGAGGATCAGGGGGTCCACACCTTCTTTTGGGCTTCAATAGTTGCATCAGAAAGGTTCCAGCTGATGGGGTCGGAAACAGGACTTTTGCAGGCCTCACGGGACATAACCTTAAATAAAAAAATAAAAAGAAGAATGCGTATATTATATATTTATATTTAATTGCTCCTGAGTCCCATGCTGATTGAGATTTTGCCATTGAAAGCAACGATTACATGTCAAGTTAAATAGATGTAAGTCGCTGTCAACCACTATTTCTGTTAACACACATCTCACTGTGCCCGTTTGTTGTATTGTATTGTACATACTGCAAAATTTCTTTAATTGGCTCGCCCAGACAGAAAGTGTACTGAGATCAGAGCACATACCATCTGATAATGGGTACACACCGACAGAGCGACAGAGAGAGAGGCCTGGACATAATGTATGCGAGCGTCGCACTGACAGCTCTCCTATGGAGCAATACAAGGAGACTGTTAGCCACATAAATCACCCAGGGTGGCAATTGAGAAGAGACGGAGGAGGTTTTTATAGGTCTCGTAAAAACACACTGCGAGTTATGTTCATCACGTGTGCCGTCGGGTGGCGTAACGCCCAGCTCCGGTTAGCGCACGTTCAAGCCTTAACAATTAGCCCCACACAACAAACTGAAGTTGAGATGCTAGAGTCGTGAAAAAAGGAACGACGCCTCCTGGAACATGTGAACATTCCAGTTGTACCGCAAATTTTAGTTATTTTTTTTTTAAACCCATGATAGCTACTGTGAGATGTCTAGACAAAGATCTGGATATGTGTTTAAGGGGCCCTTTTTTAACAAGCGCTTTGTAACTGTCTTCTCCTTGTAGATGATTATAAAGACAGATTTTTGAAAGCGGTTTGTTCTTAATTGTTTAATTTTTCAAATGGTTATGATATGCCACGTCAATTTGGAATACGTCAACACCTTTTCGCGTTGGCATATGTGTATGTTAAAGAAAAATATGCACATCATATTTGATGTGTACTTTATACAGTGTGTGTGTTTGTGTATTCGCATTGTGTTTGCGCATGTCCTGCTCAGTCTAAGCAAACCACCCTGTGTTGTCCCCCACAGCCCAAGAGAGAGGACTGTAACAGCGTGAGGGCGGACGACTGGAACCCCAGGATCCCAGTGGGCCTTTCCCCTGTGAGCAAACTGCTCCCCCTGCAGCCTCTGCACACGCTCCTCACTGTAATAAGAACAACACGATGGCCACACACACACACACACACACACACACACCAACTCGGCTTGTCTTTTGCAGAATTGTTTCCGCATCATTGATGACTGCATGGAATAGGTTTTTGTCTTAGCGTTCAAACCACCAAAGGCGAAATGTGGGTTAAATTTAGGGGAAATTGCGTCACAAACGTGCCTGTATCGTAAATGTAAATGAATGATGTCAACCGTTCTAATTCCATTGTGACGTCCCTGTCTGTCCCAGGTCAAGCCCTCCCCTCTGCCCAGCGAGTGGAACGGGAAGACGGAGAGTTGCATCCTCAACATCAACTCAAGCATCTACGACGAGATCCAGCAGGAGATGAAAAGGGCCAAAGTCTCCCAGGCGCTGTTTGCTAAAGTGGCAGCCTCCAAGAGCCAGGTAGACACACACACACACACACAAATGTTCGCTCATAATGTGAAACAGCTACCGGGGGTCCCAGGTTAATATCTCTATAAAAGCTACTATTATTTTTATACATTTCATCGTATCTTCACAAATACACTAATAAGTATTTTTGCGTAAGGTCCGTCAGAAAACATTTCAACAGCATCGTGATCACCGCTTTGTGGACATAGCTGCTTAGAATACACATTGCTGTTTTACCGATGCATTGTTTTAGAGATAGTGTTTTCCTCTGCATGTCTGAGCTTGTCATCTAAATGGGTTGGCTCCTTCATAAAAGCGAACCTGTAACACAAGCAAAAGTGATACATACACACACACACACACACACACACACACACACACACACACACACACTGTCGGACTCTCAAGCTACGCTGAAACAGAACTCGGCCGTGCCCAGAGTGATGATTTACCGTCACGGTGATATGCCTCTTTTATTGTGGGGTTGAGTCGAACTGCAGACAGTGTTTCGACACAAAACAAACCTGTTTATATTAGCTCTGCTATGAATGGCTGTTCCAACGAGACCAGGGCCCCTGTTATCTTCAAGCAGAGAAAAACCCACTCGCACAATGGCCGCCTTGTGTTCACTGCAACATAAAAAAGAAGAAAAAATTGCAACAGTTTTACTCATTATTAAAAGTAATTAAAAAATGTGTAGCGAGGCATTATTATTAAAGGTTTATGTATCTGTCAGAGTTGGAAGATTTTCACAATTACACTCGATAAAGAAGATTGTGAAAATAGATTATAAAGGGCGGAATTATCGGAAATATCTGCCAAGGCTTTTTTTTTTTTTTGCTGATTAGGATGATTATAGCTTCAGATACCTTTGTTTTACCAAATTGCAGTTTGATGCACAAACCACTGTTTTTGTTCACAAGTTCAAAGTCTTCTTGAAAGAATGAAGCAAGATTGAGAAGGGGAAAAGGGAGAGACCGCCATAGTATTAACTCCCAAACATCTCTCCTCAAATGATCATTTGTCTGGGAACAGGTTTCCACTGTGCCTCTTCCACCATCTTTCATTCCCTCCCTCGCTCTCCTTTTTTTTTCTCTCTCTCTCTCTCTCTCTCTCTCTCCTCTTCCCCCTCTCTCATTTCATTCATGGCGGGCGGGTGTGAATGTGAATTGAGCAGCAGATAAGAAGTGTGCTAATTATGCCTGTGAAAGGGGGCCTAGGAGAGCACTTATCTCTGGCTCCATCTCGTAATGGGCGCTCCCCGGGCAGCTGGTCCCCCTCACCCAGCCCACACCACGGGGGGCAGTGGCTGTTCCACACCCAGACCCAGACCCAGGCCCAGCCCTAACCCTAACTCCAGCCCAACAGGAGCCGCCACCACCAGGGTAGAGATGGTGGGGTTGTAAGCAGGGTGGGTGAGTGCACTAGGGGTTCAGAACTGGCAGGCAGCCCAGGTGGTGGAGGATGGGGGGGGGGGGTTCCAGGCTGAGCATCCTCCGTGGGGGGAGGAGGGCTTCACGGTCCGGGCTTGAGCGGGCTGGTTTGACTGCCGTGTGTGGTGCCCCCTTTCTGCCCACTTAACCCCGCCCCCCTCCCTTCCCTCCCTCCCCTTAACAGGAATGCCTGGGTGTGTCACGCACACACGTACACCCAGGCTGGCGCTCTGAGGGAGCTGACACAGGGTGGGGGCGGGGGAGGGGGGATGTGTGTTGTGCCCAGGCAACATTTGTACGCCGTGCCCCTTTTAATAGCCAGATGAGGAAGGAGGGGAGGGCCAGGGGAGACCCGTGGAGATCAGGGGAGGAGAGGAAAGAGATGCTGGGCGGGAACAGTGGGGGTCCCCTGGGTGGGGGAGTTCCCTGCAGGAGTTCACGGATTGGCGAAGACTGTGTCGTGTGTGTGTGTGTGTGTGTGTGTGTGTTATTGTGTGTCCTGTGTGTGGGTGCCTGCATGCCTCTGTGTCTATGCCGGAGAACAGTCTCTGGATGTGTTGGGGGATGGGGATTTGGAAGGGAGCCATCCCCTCTCAGGCCTCGTAACCACAGCAGGCCTCTCTCTGCCAGCCTGTGACTAGTCTCTCTCTTTCTCTCGCTCTCTCTCACGCCTCTATAGCCTCTATAGCTCTCAGCCTGTAAAGCAACGCGTCACAAACTGTCAATGTCACATTGATGGCCTTCAGTTTGCACGGGGTTGGAAAGCACTCGCACACCATTTGGAATTATTAGGTCAGTTGCATGTTGCCGATCAATAGGCGATTCGGATGGTTGAATAATTTGGGCATCCTCCATTTAGCTGTGGTAGATGGAGTAGGTGGGACATAATCAGTGGCCTGTAGGGTTGCTGGTTAGCTTGTAATTGGAGCTTAATGACAAGGTCCCACGCCCGTCCAATGGGCAGGTGAAAAGGTAAAGCTCGTGGCGTTTCGTAACACATGGAAACGGGAGGCTAGCAGGATTAACAGAGGCGTGCGTTAAGCCTGGCGCGCTGGCTGCGGTGGGCGGCCAGTTAGCGGGCCGATTCGGTTTTCTCTGAGGCCACCCGTGACGCGCCCGTGTGATGGCGGCTATCAGAGTCCCTGCTGTTACACAACACGCACCCCGGGAGACCCCACACACCACGGGGCTCAGACCAACGACCCCCACCTAGGACTCCACTGCGGGGCCAGATAAATACAGACACACACACACACACACACTCACACACACACACACACACACACACACACAGACAAAAAGCCCTCTCTCTGTGTTTGCCTCCCTCGCTCCCCTCTTCTCTCCTGGAAGAGGCTACGCTAATTAGCCAGGCTCTAATGAGACAGAATGGCACTGATCTGGTCCGCCGCTGCGGCACCGGGGGGGCTGGGCAGGGGGCTGGTGCAGTAGGGGAGAGAGGGTGGGGTGTGCCATCTGTCAACCTGCGCCCGCCTGGCACGGCACTCTCCAGGGTGGGAGTGGGGAGGGCGGGGGTAGGGGGGATGGGGGCCCTGAGTGCCTGGCTGGTCTGCAGTGGAATGGGGGTGTGGCAAAAGACGGGCGGGTCCAGTGCTTCCACTGTGCCTCACATGACTCACTTCCTGGGTCGGCGGGAAGCCTGGTCATTGTAGTCCTGAAAAGGGCATTGAATGCTGTTCTCAAAGGCCTCTTCTATGTGGTTTGTGGTGCACACCGCCAATCGCCCCCCCCCCCCCCCCGCCCTCATTGATCAGCCTACACGAGGCACCACTCACACTGGTGGAATAGCTAAAGCGATTAAGGTTTTTGTGGTCAACTGGAGAGAGGGCCGATGTTTCTCGGGGTGACTTTTCTGAGTTCCCCCTCCCGATTTGGGTGACGGTCCAGAGGTTAATGGCCAGCTCGGCTGCAGCTGCCTAAGCGGGTCAGATGTCAAGCCCCCCCCCCCCCCCCCTCCCCACCAACCCAAGACGGGTCTTTGAGCCGAGTTGCGTGTAATCTGTGGGGCTGGTCTCTCGTTGGAGTAGAGAGGCATATTTCTGTTTGTTTACTGCCTTGGAGGCTGCAGACCCCCCCCCCCCCTCTTATGGGAAGCAGGCAGATTGGAACCAGAGCATCATTACCCTGAGGGAAAGAAAAGGCCACAACTGTTTTATTAATTTATTTATTTATTTATCTGCTGCCTGGGTTATTAGGTTGCCATGGGTAACTGCGGGGCCGAATCCTTTGTATTATTAAAGACACAATTTCTTGAAATGGAGACCCAGATGTCTGAATAATTAATTTAGCGTATGAATTATCTTGCAAACAGCAAGTCCTCCTCCCTCTGAAATGAGCCTTTCTCTTATTGTTTAATGGACAGAGGAATCCCTCCCTCATCGCCTGCCGCGTGCACGCGTGCGTGTGCACAGACACACACACACACACAAACACACACACACACGTGTGCAGCTGTGCTCCGTTCTTGTCAAACCTCCTTAGGTAGGGTTAAAAGAAGCTCGCGCTCTCCACTTCCTCCGTTTGCCTCTCTGTTTCTCTCACTCTAACCCAGTCACCCACACCTCCTCTCACCCCTTCTGTCTCCATCTGCAGCACCGCTCCCTCCTCCGCTCCTGCTTTTTCCCACACTTCAGGATTACCCCCTCCCTCCCTCCCCCGATCAGAAGAGTCCCGGCTCGCCTGGTGCAGTTGTCTGTGGTACGCAGAGGAGCGTTCGCTGCTAGCTGGGTGGCTGGCCCTCTCCTCGCGTCTCGGCTGCTCCTGACAGACCACACAGGGCCGTGTTCTGAGGCCCATTCCCGCTAATCTGATCAGGCAGGCAAATACGCCGGGAAAAGCGCTTTAATGATCCCCCTAATTACCTCAAGTCAATACCAACTGTATTATTAGACTCGGGGAAAATATTCCATTAGGGTGCCCCCCGTGGGATCCCGGCCCCACCCCCTCCCATCCAGCCCACGCCCTCCCTTCCTCGGTGACGCGCCGCGCGCCCCTCCACCCCCCACGCTTGTAATTAATTTTATTTACACACGCAGGAATGCACAAGGTCGCACCTGCAGCCCGGAGCCGCCCGACTCGGCCCGCCTAATCAGATCTGTCATAATTACCATTCTGCATGCTTCTGACACACGCCGGGAAATATTTCAATTTAACTACAGCCACTCGCGCCCGCAGACGCTGTGTGTGTGTGTGTGTGTGTGTGTGTGTGTGTGTGTGTGTGTGCGTGCAGTGGAGTCGTGCACGGGAGAGGAGCGGGGAATTACATGGCGAGACATTAGGGACCCATCCGAGTGCTCATGCTGGTGCTTGTGTGTACCTGCTCTCTCCAGCACTATTTGTTTCTCTCTCTCATTTTCTCAACCCCCCCCTCCCTTTCTCTCTGTTCTTGCCCTCCCCTGCCTGTCTAATCTCATCATTTGAATTCCCCCTCTTCAGATCCTTTCACTCTTTAATACATTTAGGCTTATGATGTAATGGGGGTCTCTCGCTCATGAGAACCTGAGTATTTATAGTGTTTGACCTGCATAGTCAGGGTAGAACCTGTCAGACCTCTTCATGTTCTATGTATTATGCATGGTTCACTCTTTGTCTACACAGGAATGGTTGAAGGGAGGGGTCAAAGATTAGATCGGTGTACACGGTTTAATTCGGTCTGACTTGCGCTTCTTGAAACCCGAGCAACGCTTTATTAGTCTCAACTCTAAAAGCAAAACTTGCTGGCTAATTAAGGACGCTGATTTAACTGACGTGCCCAATCCATGAGGTTCTCCACTATTTGATTCCCTAATTCAATAAGATCAGCCCTGATTTACTGTCTTAATTATGCCCTGATATTAGCAATTCAACCTCGGCTCTGAATGAAATCTCAATCGAGCGCTGATAATTAGAGTCAGGCGTCTTGAAGGTGCTCGCTGTGTTTGTCATTCCGACACCTTTCCGGTCTTGTTTACCAGACAACTTTTCCTACCTGTTTGTGGCGTCTGTGTGTGGTGAATCTCCCTCCATCTGTCTGGGGCGTAGCGAATGGGAATGCGAGCGGTCAAACTCCTGAGCAGAATATGATCTAATAACGTGGAGTTCCCCACTGCAAGGCCAGAGCTCAGAGTCAGCGTTCCCAATTGCTTTTTTGGGAACATTTGAATGTGAATTATTCGAGGCGTTCTCGTCACTTATTTCTGGCCTTTCGTCTATGTTCACTGATTGTCCCAATGTCCCCAGTGTGCTGTTAATGGAGGAGATTTGTCCCTCGTCGCTTATTTAGCACTGCAGCTATGACGTTTCGCTACACTGAACTTGTAGGCTTTGTTTTAGGAGCCCAAGTGCTGACACGTCACATCGTCAAGAACACGCGCACACACACACACACACACACACACACACACTTCCCGCACAGTCATACCTCCAAACAGCTTGTGACACGACAGTGCCATGAGTCTGTTTTGGTTGTCAGATGGCTTATTGTGACTGGAGAGGTCAAAATCCTGCCTTTTACACAGCGTTGTCATCGCCGGTCCTCCAGCTGGTTCTTTGATGTCTCTTTTTTTTCCCCCCACAACAATTCTAAAATGCATGGGTCAAGGCTCCTCTTGTCGCAATCAAAGTAGAGAGAAACAGGTTGCCATTTTCAGATGAGCAGATGTGTGTGCATACTCTGCCGTTGACATTCCTGCAAAAAGGGGTTAGGGAACCAATCTGGCAACGGAATCAAAGAAGTCAATTTTGACAAGACATCAGTATGTGGAGAATTTAAGCTCAAACTTGGGAATGTTGGGTAATTCTCTTAATATAGGATTAGTATGTAATCTTTAACTACATTTTCAAAAAATATATCTTTAATATTTAAGATGATATCTCGCTTTTAAGAGTCTCATTTAAAATATTTGTACTATTTGCATGCCATTTAAAGTACCACCATCTACATCCTCAATCCTCCATAAGGCCCCATACATTTTCTCTGACACTATGCCCCTGGTTGTGCACTGGTTCAATGAATTCAACTGCCATTGGTTGACAGGTAACACATGTTACAGTTGTTAGCATGGCCGACCCTTTCTGCACAGTGGTGACATACATGACGGGTGTTACCATGGCAGACCCTCTCTGCACAGTGGTGACGTACATGGCGGTGTTACCATGGCTGACCCTCTCTGCACAGTGGTGACTCGTGTGACAGGTGTTACCATGGCTGACCCTCCATGCACAGTGGTGACATACATGACGGTGTTACCATGGCTGACCCTCTCTGCACAGTGGTGACTCGTGTGACAGGCGTTGCCATGGCTGACCCTCCATGCACAGTGGTGACATACATGACGGGCGTTGCCATGGCTGACCCTCAGTGGGCCCCATCGAGATGGTGGCGCTGCAGCCTGGCCAGCAGTCCTCTGTTGTGTGGATGCTGCATTTGCTCGATACTAGTTGACAGATTGCTGTTTGCTAGACTTTGCCCTTTTGTCTTACAGCAGTATCACCATTAGACATGCATTCGCCACTCGTCCTAGCTGAGGCGTCTATTTAGAAAAGTGGTCTGGGCCTGACCCTGTCGGGGAAGGGTACAGTAGACATTTCCACTCCCCCAATACAAACTAAATCCTCATGGAGCACATGCTTCAAACACTGCTATTTGCATTTTGAAGACTTGGCCTTCAAAATGAGGGTGTGTGTGCGTGTTTGAGTCCTAGCATTGCGGCATGTTTGCATGCATCCAAACATTAAGAGCAATTCCACTGACGGTGTCTGCATCAGCTGGCGGATGTTCTTCACACGTCATGGTGTGTTTCTGACCCAGCACAAGTGGCTTTGCTGAGCTAGCCGGGGACAGGCGGCGGGTCAGAACATACCAAGTTATTGGCTGTGTCTGTCTGCAGCACACTCAGTGCCGGGGCTGGGTGACTGCCAGGTGGAGGGGAGGAGGGACAATAATGCCTGGTTTTTAATTGTGGACCTAAAGATGTTGTCAGGTTCTGTGCTACATTCACCCGGTCTTTCTCACGAGACGCTCCAGCCATAACAATGGATGCATTTCAATCACGTTCCGGCAAAGGTCATGTCTCTGACATGCAAATAGATGTGGAATGTACCCGTTTGTTTCTGGGATGGGGAACATGTAGCATTCAATTGGATCATGTAGTAATACTCGCGTGAAAAAAAAGAAAGAAAGAAAGGAAAATAAGCGGGGATAGCAAATTGATAGACATCTGTTGGTGTATTGTTTTGCGGTGGCTGAGGTCAGGCTGATAACCAGCAAATGAGATTAGGGGGAGGTGTTGGTCACGCCGTCGGAAAGTGGAGGTCTGTCCTTCTTTGTCCGCCCCGCTGACTCTTCCCTCGCTCTTACGCCATCTCTCTCTCTGTGTCTCATTTCAGAGTTTACAACTTTACTTCTTGCATTAATGTGCTGCCATGGTGAAGGTGGGTGGTTGAGAAGGTGGAGATGGGGGGTGGTTGAATATCGTGCTGTTCTTTGACAGAGCAGGTCTATGCTCTCATTGGCAGCTTGTGACTCCCAACGCACGCACGCACGGTGTGCACTGTCGCATAGTTGGGTGAATCGCACTCATGAATTCAGCCATTGTGTTGCAACTGGAATATTTTTATCTGAACGCCTGGCAGCTATTTATACCAGGCCTCCATATGATAGCTGCAGTTCTGTGCTGTGCAGTGCGATGCTGTGACCTGCTGAAGAGGCGGTTAGCTTATCACTCTACACCTTTGACCCCTGGGCTGCAGTGCTGATGGTCCAATTGGACTAAAAGTTGGAGCACTGTAGCCATTCCCTATGCCGGGTCAGTTCTCAGTATCAATTGTCCTATGTCTTTCCACAGCCTTTTTGACCAGCATCTCTTTTCTACGGGTTGTTGGAACCGATGAGCAAAAGGGCAAGGCAGCAAACAGTGTCCATAACTGCAAAACAGAAACGGCGTGCGTGATGCTCACAGAGATTGTCGTTGCTTGCGAATTCAAGTTCAAGTTTAAAAGTTGAACTCTGTACTAGACTGTTCAAATCTGGTATGAAGCAGAGTCATGACACAATTGTTTAAACTAGTCCAAAAAGTACTGATTCATATATATTTATATATTAAACTTTATTTTTTTTCTTGTTTAAATTACATTTTGAAATTACTCTACCAAATTCCCTCTTTGACTAAGGCATCCACCTGGTGTTTTGAGTTTTTCCTTCGCCTGTGTTCTCAGGGTGTGTGTTGGCCTTAGCGACACTTCCTCTGACCAGCATCGTCCTCCCCCCTCTCTGACTGGCCTATAAAAGCAATGCAATTAGCCAAACATGAGCAGGGCTTCAGCTGTTGAGCCACCCACCTCCCTGCTGACAGTCCAGTGGACTCCACCCGTCACAGAGGAAGGCCAACACTTTCTATGAGAGACCACCATAAAGTTGACGAGTCTTCTTGATAACATTGTTGCTGTGGCTGTGTGGAGATCAGTGATCCATCCAGTTTCCCAAGTGGACAACCTTTTACTCCACGAGGTTTGATTTAAATCTAAAAGAGCAAAAATGCCCACCGTTTTGTAGAGGGAGACAGACAATCGTTCTCACATTAGGATGGAGTTCACGGCACGGCTTTTGTTTGATTGGCTCTAGTACTTTAGGGTTAATGCCTGCTGGTTTGGGGAGTGTTAAGGTTGGATTACTCTGTCACCGGGCCGGGGTGTTGTTCTTCTGCCATAGGAAGTGTGTGCGTGTGAGTGTGCGTGTGTGTGTGTGGAGAGGAAACAGGGAGAGCGTTCTCTACCACAAGAAATCAGAAGGAAAAAAACCCGCACTGAAACCAGAATTGGAGGGCTGTCCAAATCCCTCTGCATGCAAATTCAGTACGCAACAATAAACATGGCAAATGAACAAGGTGGGCACGCTTTCTTTTATGGCCCCCTCTCTCTCTATGTCTGTCCCTCTCCTTCCCCCAGTTCTCCCTCTTGGCTCTCCCCAAAACCCCTCCTGGGTTTGATGTGGCTTAGGGGAGGAGTTGGAACAGGGGACAACTGAAATGCTGAGTTATCTCTTGCATGCAGTGCAGTTGTGTGTGTGTGTGTGTGTGTGTGTGTGTGTGTGTACGGACCAGTGCTATGTAATCCGGTGGAAATGAAAGGTGCTGCCGCACACTGGCCTGGAGATTACAGCAGGGCTCTGTCCCGCTGCCAGGACGATCTGCTGGCTCCTAACATACGGCCCCCCACTCTCCCGTACTCCTCTCTCTCTCTCTCTCTCTCTCTCTCTCAACCCCCCCCCCCCTCTACTGGCCCCAGCTCTCCTTTGGCCTAGGCCCTTGAGGCTTCAATCATTTCTCTTTATAGGTCTCCTCTCCTCTCACTCTCTCTGCTCTCCACCCACCGGCCCCTGTGACTCCGCCCCCTGACAGTCCCACCAGGGGGGGCCCTCATTTAGCCCCCGCCCTCAAAGTCACAGCACCCCCAAACCGGGGAGACGGTATCGGTCTGCGCCGTGCACCGCGCACACATGCGCTGTCTAGCTGAAGTCGAACGCACTCTAGCCTGGGGGTGTGTGTGTGTGTGTGTGTGTGTGCTATCCTCTCAGGGCTCACTCTATCTTTCATGGCCCTCTGCTGGAGTATTAAAATCATAGGAGCCGTAGGCTTTTTTTGGTCTGCCTCACTGCTTCTCATTGGTTACATTGCCTGTTCCACTCCTTTTCCTGTGCAATTGTAAAATATATATATATTTATATATGAATGTATATATATATACATATATATATAGTGACAAGAACCATTTGAAGGGAGCTCTCTAGTCTGTTCAACTCTTTGCCTGAGATCAGTCCTAGCAGGCCACGTTCCACTCTCCTTCCGCTCCCTGTAATTGAACCGTATCTGTCTCCACCCAGGGCTGGCTGTGCGAGCTGCTCCGCTGGAAGGAGGACCCGTCCCCAGAGAACCGCACGCTGTGGGAGAACCTGTCCATGATCCGCCGCTTCCTGAGCCTGGCGCAGGCCGAGCGTGACGCCATCTACGAGCAGGAGAGCAACGTGGGGCAGCAGCAGCACCACGCCGACCGGCCGCCCCACCTCATGCACGTCTCCACCGACCCACTGCAGGTGGGCCTCCCGCACGCACGCACGCACACACACACGCACGCACACACATACACACATACACACACACACACACACACACACACCCAACGAGGCACTACCAACTGTGATATATGTGCCCACAGACCCCAACTCTGATGTTTATGTCGGCAGACCCACTACAGGTGAGAAAGCACACACACACACACACACACACACACACACACACACACACAGTGTGTCTTAGCAAAACCAGATAACTACCAAGCCACGATATGAATATTTCTTGCTCTGTTTACAGCAGAAGCTTTAAGGATAAGTCAAACAGAACCTTTGATTTCAGGTTTTGTTGTGCATATTCTGTAGAATAGATTTGTTTTTTTTGCTTTGCTAATCGAGAATATAGAAATAGTTTGAAGTTGTTACTTTTAACAAAGACATTGTTAGCTTTTAACTTATTTCTTTATTAGATTAGGCTTTTGTTGGACATCTGGTCCTTAGGTGTAAAAATAGTTTTGATTAACACTGTAGTTAAGTTCAACAATACCTCTGTTAAGAAATAATGAAACCTTTGTTGTTAACCAGCTATTTGGTTTCTGAGAAACATATGGCTGGCCGTATACAAATTAACGCTTAATACAAATGAACTCGTATACTGTATAAAGTCGTACAAAGTTTTAACAAGCTTTATTGCCAAATAGTTTTTTCGACAAAATTACTGTTCATTTCAAAGTACATACAATTGGTATGGCTGGTATCCATGCTATTATTTAGCATTACCTAATAGTTTACTTTGGTGTATTTTCTTTGTCATAGTAGGTAGTTGTATACATCTAGATAAAACCTTCCTTTTGAAATTTGTGCACATTTTGAGACCCTTTTTTTCATGAGACAATTTGCATCGTTATAGAACCCTTGACTTATGTTGGTTAACCTGAGCTTATTATGGCTCTGAATGTATATTTACTGCTCTACAAAGGGATGATTGAGGACAGCCATGCAGCTGGCTGATAAGCCTTCTGTAAAGTGCTGTTCTCTAAACGTCATTATGAAACGCCCAATCGACAAGGTCTGAGTCACACATGGAAAAAGAACACGTACACATTTAGAGTGGTCAATAGGCAACATGAGTTGCCCACTCAGCCCCTCCCCAGATAAACAATGAGACATTTTGGAAGTAACGTGTCATGTGTTTATACTAGCGGGATACAGAAAGCAAAGACAAGGCCATCGATATCGTTCCCACACCATGACCAATCGGTGTCCATCACCACACGAATTGTGAACACATTGAGTTCATTTGTCGCTGTCTGTCAATAACATTTGAATGGAGTCTGATAAGCATGAATGCACAGTTAGGCTGTGAATTCCCAGGGTGTTTACTAGTGTACACAGTTTTGTTTATGGATTTGTGTGTGTGTGTGTGTGTGTGTGTGTGTGTGTGTGTGTGTGTGTGTGTGTGTGTGTGTGTGTGTGTGTGGCCCCCTCCAGGAAGTGGTACTCTCGTGTATCGGGGAGGGTCCGGT
>JAVQJS010157405.1:0-24970 GCA_036024795.1 Galaxias rostratus
CCCCCCCCCCCCCCCCCCCAAAGGAAATTGATGAAACGAGGGGGGAAGGAAGGCATTGTGGCACAGGGAGTAAGGAGTAAGAACAGAGCTTGGAGGAGACGGAAGCACAAAGCTGATGAGTCTAGAATGGGAGCAGGAAGCTCTTGGGTGAATATGTCTGGCCTCCAAGAGGCGCAGATCTGTGGCACTCCTTTACAGTATTCTCCCATCCCACCGGCCCCCTTCTCCTCTGTTTTCTCTGACTAGTGGAGCATTTCTTCCTGTTTTCGCCTGCACTGTCGACTAACTGCACCCAATCGTTGACTGGGTGTGTGGGTCAGACTTTTGTACATGGCGTCTGAATGTAAACAGGAGAGAGCATGACTCGGCTCTCTGGCAACGGTCGTTTCTGCTTAGAGACCGTTCCCATTGGCTCTGTCGTGTGTTCACTTTAAGCTTTTTTTTCTCTTTTTCCCTATGGAACATGATGGATAACGATGGAAAGGCAGACAGACAGGCTGACACGCACTGAAGCACATTTCTTCACAGACAATAAACAGACACATCGCCTTGTGAGATGAGAGATGGCCCTCGGTGATAAGTCAGTTTTAAATAACGCCTGCTGGTCTGTTCCAACAACTTGTGGCTTTTAGTGAAAATCCCCCCTATCGCTTTAGTATAACGATCACATTTCGTATAGAAACCAAAGGAGCTTCATAGCGCTCATGCATATCCTGAGTAATAGATGTTTCCAGTGTGTAATTGTGTATATCTGTGTGTGTGCGTATGTGTGTGTTTGTGTGGTTATGTGTGTGTTTGTGCTTTTGTGCGCGGATGAAAACATGCACCTTCTTTCAGCGGTGGTGTTGGAATTTCTAACTACCACCTTCTCATTGAATTACTTTTTATCTTCCTCTTCCTCATCTGTCTTTCAGGTCAAGCCCTTCCAGACACCTTAGACTACCAGAGGAATCCTCCTCCTTTCTCGCCAGGCCAACTGTCTCAAACCCCTATATTGTCCCCGACATGGACATCGCTCTGGGAGACAGACACGTCCTCTGGAGGGCCCTGCTCCACAAAGGACCCCCGTTGGGGTTGTCTAGCCCGAAGCCTGATCGAAACCACAACGCCTCAGGGGACGGCCCAGTTTGGTCCAGGGGGTTGCGGGGTCGTCGGCATGCCAACGTGGTGTCGGGGAGAGGCCACTTTCACGGGCAGCTGATGCGGGTGGGCTGTGTCCTGGGCACTTGTCAGGTCCAGAACTTGAGTCACCGCCTCCACCAGCTGATTGGACAGAGCGGGAGAGAAGACTCCTCCCCCATCAACCCTCGTAGTCCGCACAGTTATGGCTGACACCATGGGCCGTCCTTATAGATACTGCAACCTAGCGACGCCCACCGCCCTCACAGCTCCTCTGTGGGCACTGAGGCGAGGATTAGCATTGAATGTTGTACGTGTCCTTGTGTTACTTGTAGGCCTCGATGTGTGACGGAGTGGCTCCTCTGCTCCGGCTAAACTAACACACAACCCCCCCACCCGCATATGCACCTGTAGAAGTCCACTTGAAAATGGATCCCAGGCGGGTCGGCAGCAGCGATCTCTCTGTACTGAATTTGGCTCTAATCCTTCTTTTGCATGCTTTACCAGGGACTTTCACTCGGCAGACCGCTAAGATTA
Source organism: Galaxias rostratus (assembly GCA_036024795.1). Lineage (NCBI taxonomy): Eukaryota > Metazoa > Chordata > Actinopteri > Galaxiiformes > Galaxiidae > Galaxias > Galaxias rostratus. The sequence goes on from JAVQJS010157405.1 coordinate 1,657, forward strand.
AAAAAAAACTAAAATGCTTAAACCCTTCGCCCACCCACCCTACACTTTAACGAAAAAGATCACCAACCGTTCCTCCGGAACTGCCTCTGTTCACAAGTTTTAGTAAGCGATCATGTTGTGAAAGAGATCCCAGTCAGTTTGTCAATGAGAGGAGACCAAAGAAAGATTCAAATGAATCCCAGCTTGGTAGAAAAAGAACTAACCAATATGGCGTTCTTTCCTATTTATGTTTTTGTGTTTTGTTTTCCTATTTAATGTTACAGCATACGCTCACATTTGAATTTCTCATGTGGCATGTGCCTGTCTTTTTTCTAAGTCAAGTCAATGATTGTGTGCCGTATGTACAATGACACGTCACTGTCTTCATTCATCCTGGGAAACTTCTGTGTAGCTCCAGTTTCTGTAATGGTCGCCAAGGGTTTTAGGAACACAAAAGCACTTTAAATGTGTCCTGTTAAGGTTTGATTTGTAAAGATGTGTTATTTAACCTTAAATTAAACGAGTGTATGTTGTTGTATATACATGCTTTAACCTCTGTGACGACAGTGTGACCAGCTCCAAAGTAAAGGCTTTCTTTCTGCTTTCAATTCACACTTTGTCTCCATATTGTATTGTATTTACGTTAGATGTGTACTTTGTATTAAATCAAGTTTAAACATGTCCCGTGAATGTCATTTTATGGATCTAATAGCCTTGCACCCATTCATAACTTATTGACGAGTGTATGATTGCAGAAATGGCCATTCGTCTTCCCAATAACAAAAGCTAGGCATCAAGAACATAATTCTCAGTGTTATTCATCAACATCAAGCATATCAAGGCCTGCTGTAAATACAGGCTGTAAGGATGTCAGCTGCATTCACATAGACCAGACAGAAACCGACTAACACAGCTACAACAGTCCCACATGTTTACACCTGGAAATCCGTGTGTACGTCTGTCAATCTCTCTATGCTGACTCAGCAAGTTCCTGGGAGCAAGTACAACACAGTGCATGAGATTGATGTGTGCTTCCAACCTTTCCCGAATGACCTACAAAACCACTTTCCACTCACCTCCCTCTTAATTGCGACCAATCACCAAACACTGTGGAAGTGGGTGTGTATGTACGTGTGTGCGTGCCACTCAAAATGTCCGAGTCATTTTCCGTAGCCAGCCCATACCAGATAACTTCTCACCGGACATACACTCACTGATCTAAGGGTAAACAGCCCCCTCCCTCCACCAGCACACACTGGTCGAACTTTGTGAACTCTCTTGGTGAGAGGTTGGGTTAAAAAGTGACTATCTGTTTGTGTGTGACGTGTATCTCCAGGGCGGCATCGATAGTGATACATTAGTGTTTAAACTCAAGGTGTATATATAGACAGAACTACGAGAGCCCAGCTAAAGAGCAGTGATCTAGGCCAGCGCGGAAACACACAGACCATAAGAACTTAAGTCTGCCTCAGAATGAGAGTCGTCAACCTTGTATGCATGCACGTTCATTTAAAGCATTTGATACCTAGCAACTTTGTAATGTTCAGTAGTTACAGCATTTGGCATTTTTCTTTATTGAGCGAATATTTAATGACCAGTCAAATTCAGGTTTGCTGCCTTATGGACTCTATGGTGACCCATCCCTCCGTGTGTCTTGCCGCAGGGTCCAGACCCATCCCTGGCCTATCGGCCAAACCTGGAGCCAAAGGACAGCAAAAACAAGTCAGAGTACAGAAACTTTGAGGTAACCGCATTTCCTTCCTTGACAACACACGAGGGTTTTTGCTCTGCACGGTTTGTGTAAGAACCTACTGTATTAACCTACTTGTGTGTGTGTGCTTATGTCAGAGCGGGAGTCTCTTGGATCGCGTGTTCAACACATATCGCCTAATGCACACCAACCAGACCATGGACTTTGTCAAGCAGAAGGTGATTGTGTGTGCACGGACTCCAGATTGACGATTAGAGCACAGCACACTAAACTTTGGTTCATAGTTAAACAACCTACCTTCTATATTCGGTTGGAAATAATCATCACTGTTCCCTTTTTGACTTGAACCTGCATGAGGCCTGATCATTGCCTCTCCTATTCCCCACACCCTTGGTTCCCCTTCTTTCTGTATTCCCCAATACCCATGTCCTTTATTTAAGAAAATCCCTAAAAACCCTGAATCTCACTCTCTCTCTGCCCCTTGCAGCACCTGGAATGGTCGGGCTGTAGCCACGCCCAGATGGGGGTGATGGAGGCCATCATGAACCTTGACCAGCTAGTGGATGAGTCCGATCCGGACGTCGACTTCCCCAACTCTTTCCACGCCTTCCAGACTGCTGAGGGGATTCGCAAGGAACACCCGGACAAAGGTAAAACAGTCAGAGAGAACAATATGTAAAGTAATAAAGGCAGACTTTCAAGGGCTTTCAAAACCCTTATTTTGAAATTATTTGTACAGGCTTAACATACTTATTGAAATGCAGATAGGAAATACAAAACCATTCAAAAACTATTTCACTCCAGACTGGTTTCAGTTGGTGGGACTCATCCATGACATTGGGAAGATAATGGCTTTGTGGGGAGAGCCCCAGGTAAGTGAAGTGCACTGACGCTAGCCAGTGTTAGGCTGAGATGACCACAGTGGTAAACTAGCATGGGATGCTTGGCTAGGCTAAGTGGTCTGTCTCTGTGTGTGCTGCAGTGGGCTGTGGTAGGGGACACGTTTACCGTGGGCTGCAGGTTCCAGGACAACATCGTGTTCAGAGACAACACTTTTGTTAATAACCCAGATGAGAAAAACCCTGCCTACAAGTACATACGGGCATGACTTACACCTAACGAATCTTCAGAAATGGATTTGATTTTTTTTTGGGGAAATTCACTTTCAAATTTTTCTGCTTCTTTCTCTACAGTACTGAGTATGGGAAATATGAGCCCAACTGTGGGCTGGACAACGTGCTCATGTCCTGGGGCCACGATGGTAAGCAACGCCCCATGAACCTCATGGTTTACACAAGGTTCTTTACGCAGTCCTAAACATATTGATACCTCACCACCCACCGATGCTTTTATTGATTAACAGAATACCTGTACAGAGTGATGAAGTTCAACAAGTGCTCCATCCCAGAGGAGGTGAGTGTGTGTGTGATTGAAAAAGAGGAGGGGCGATTGGTTCAGAGTGGATCTCCCGCGGTTACTGTATGGCCCATCTGCCACTCTCTTCAGGGAATGTACATGATCCGCTTCCACTCCTTCTACCCCTGGCATTCCCATGGGAACTACATGAACCTGTGCAGCGAAAAGGACCTGCGCCTGCTGCCCTGGGTCCGGGAGTTCAAGTATGGCAGGGTCTCTCTCTCTCTAAGCATTCACACACCTTCCCTCTTCTGTCGCATCAGCTGAACTTTGACCTTTGCCCCCTCCCTAGTAAGTTCGACTTGTACACCAAGACCACAGACATGCCCGACGTGGAGAACCTGAAGCCCTACTACCAGTCGCTTATCGACAAGTACTGTCCGGGGGTCCTCAAGTGGTGAACCAGAAACACTCCACGTCATCGGAGCCCTCTCCCTGCCAAGACGTCCTGCTCCATGGATCCCTTAAATCACACTGCAACAAGCTCAGCCCCGTTGGTGTGAATCTACTACATGCTATAACAGACTGATACAATATTTAACTTTACCTTGGGGACATGTGGCCTTAAATGGCAGGGGACTACTGACTCATCCTACGGTGTTGTCCTTAATGGTTCCCTGTGTGAACCTGGGGTCATACATGACACCATGTACTATTGACCTTGGTACTGAGTCTGGTCCTTACGTATAATGATTTGTTTAACTATCTGCAATTCCTAAGTTGAAATAATACTTTGATCACAGAATATAGTTTCTATCTTTATTATGAATAATACAAAAAGGTACATTTTAAATACAATTATGTGAGTTTTCATAGGTCTCGTGTAATTGAAGGGAAAGACACAAAGCAAGTCCAGAACTGGTTTAAGATATTGGTCTGTCTGGACAATTAAGCACACAACCAACAGTAACACACTGCCCGGTCACACACATTTAAAACACATCTAGAAATAAAAGACCACAATGAACAAAATACAAACAAACATTTGTGCGATTGTCAGGAACAAACAGTTGAAAAGGGTCATAGTACTGTTTGCATTGTGGCATTGACGAGGCTCGGCCACACAGTAGGAGGGCAAACTCAAAACTAACACACAGACAAACAGAGCAGAGACCAAATGACTACACCGGGTTGACGGCTTCATCCCGGACTCACGTCATACCCATGTAATGAACTGATCAGTATTTTTACCACATGGGTTTTGACATTGTGAGGAAACCACACTACAGCCTTTAGCAGACCCTCCACGACACATCACCCTCAGATGGGAGCGGGTGTCCTTATATGTTACAGGGCCGTGCAACCCCAAAACACCTGCAAAACAACCTTTTGAGAGCGCCTTGAATCTCCCCTCTCAACAAGGTCCATACACGTTTCCCTCAGACAGTAATACAGCAAAGCACAACAAAATAGAAGAAGTGGGCTATGAGTGTAAGATGGCAATTCACGCTCATCTATTGATGGGTAACAATTGTGTTTACGACTCTGTCTAAGGGATCTTAATATAAAGTAGTGCACACAAAAGAAAATGACCAAGGTGTACTTCCTGTTTTAATTCTTTGGTTATTTGGGTAACTATGACCATTTAAAAAGGCTGGTAGTTTACGAAAGGGTAACATTATCACAGTTGAAAATAATTGTTTACCCAACCTCACCGAGTCCAATGACTATGTTCTCTAGGTGAGAATCCCATCCCCCTTTTCGCTCTCCTCCTCAGCATCGCCATCCCCAGCTTCCTCCGTGGAATCTCCGTCTTCCTCACTCTCCATGGCCTTTTCTTCCCTTAAAATGTCATCCACATCCATCGGGCAGTCCTCCTCCTCTTCTTCTCCCTCCTCTCCGTCGTCCTCCTCTGGTACCTGCTTATCTGACAGAGTGCTGTTGTCTCCAGCGCCGTCCGTCACGGTCTCCTTTGGGTCTTTGACCGTCTCTTTGGTGGCGGAGCTCGCCATCGCAGCAGTTCGTTTCTGGCCGTGGCTCTGCAGTGCCCGGAGCAGACAGAAGGTGGCGCTGCTGACAAACAGGCTCCAGAGCAGCAGCGGGGCAGGAACCCCCCTGGCCTGGGAGCGCACCCACCTCACGGACTGGGTCACGGGGGACTCGGACGCACGCCGCGGAGGAGACTTGTCCTGAAACCGGGAAGCACAGGAGCCGTTACCATGGCATGTCAGATCAAAAACTGGGTCATCTTTATAGGGTGGACGTTTCCCTTGGGTTCTCTGCTACTACTCTGTGTGACTGTTGCGATGACCACATTTACAACCGGACCCAGACTCCTGGACTTATGGACCCGTGTGTGGTACGACTGTGTGTGCTTACCTTGAGTCCGTGCTGGCTCAGCATGCTCTCCAGGAAGGCATCGCCCAGGTACACGGTAGGATAGAACTCGTCCACATACACTCTCCTCCACCATCGCTGGGGATAGGAGCTGCAAAAACAGAGAAACACAGTTTGAAAGTCTCCCCTTTGATGATTCTACAAGTGTGTCTGTGTGTGTGTGTGTGGTCTGCTCACCCATCCTCTTTGGGTTCAGTGAACCAGTATTTATACCGGATGGCGCGGAGGTAGACAGGGGGCTGCTGGTGGAACGGGTACTGAGATACGTCTGCCTGGAGCAGCTCGATCACTGTGCTCCACATAAAGAAAGATGTTTAGAAGATTTCAGAAGTGAACCCTGGATATGACACTGTATGTGTGCTCCTACCATCCGTCTTGCCCTGCAGCAGTCGATAGAGGAGGCTGGTGAACCAGGGGGCCTGGCTGTGGGGCCCCAGAGCAGCAAACCACATCTGCCAGTCTAGCCGGGGCTGATGGGGGGTCACCACGGGCGGGGCCGCGCTCATGTTTCCGGGCTTGTACATAAACTCTATCTCCTGAGAGGCCAGAGGCAGGGGAACCACTCAGTAACATGGGCCAGGTTCAACGCAGTACTACATTTCTACCCACCCACCCGTCCTGTCTCCTCACCGTCCAGGTGACTCCGTCTCTGCTGCCCTCGATCACCACCTCGGGCCGCCCCCCCACGCCCGTCATCCTCCGGAAAAGGCCGTAGGAGCCGACCAGCTGGTAGCGGCTGGTGGCCTGGTGGGCCTGCCGCACGGCCGGCCACAGGCTGGCGTTGGAGTCGTACTCTATGTAGGTGTAGGGCACCTGGGGGACGCGCACAGACAATCTCATCCATTTGGGATTGGCTGACATCAGGGAGCCAACAGGGAACTTCGGCCAAGCTCTGTCCCGAGCACAACGTGAGTTAGGCTCAATAGGGGACGTCAGCCTATGGTCTCTCCAAGAACTCACCAGACTGAGAGTGAACATGGCCGCAGCCGCAGCAGAAAACACCGTCCACTGGAGTGTTCCCCAGAACCGCTTCAGGAAGCCATGGACACACGCACATCTGAGACCCCCCACCCAGTAGACACGCACACACACACACACACGCACTGGCGCACGCACTCGCGCACGCACGCACATACACACACCACAGCCGTGAGTAGTCAGACTAAGAAAGACGTCACAGTCAAGGCAGTGCCATTGAGAAGAGCTACCTGAACATGGCGGTGATCATCTCCCAGGTGAGAGACAGGACACCCAGCCAGATACTGGGGACAGTCACCATCTTCAGGAACAGGTTAAAATGGTGGTAGGTGAAAGCTGCAAGGCAAACATTTGGCATCAGGAAACACTGTTGCAAGCGCACAGAACATAACGTATTGTCACATGGACAAACACGAACCTGTTCTACAGGAGACACTCATTTTCTTCCAGTTCATCTGAACGTCAAACAGGACAATCGTTCCCAAGACCAGGAGACTCCAGACAACGAGTTCCACCATGTATGTGGTCCATGACAAAAATGCAGAGCCTGAAAAGAATTTTCCAGAGAAAAGGTACAGAAAGACATAAATGGCACACCTTCTAAAACCCACTGGATCCTCATTAAGGAGGTTACCACTATTCTGGTCTTACCATTGGGGAGGGTTTTCTGCGTCTTGCGGCGCCAAAAGTGCACATGCTGATCATCCAATAGAGACAGGCACAGGGCCATCGTCAGCAGGTTGAAGAAGTTGTAGTTCCCCGAAAATATAATCAACACCTGCAGTAACAACTACAAACCAGAAGAGGGCGACGTCAGCCAACGTATTGCTTACGTTGCCGGAAAGAAAGCACCTATTACAATAAAATCTCATTTAATTGCAGACTATTACAATCAACATCCAACACATTTTAAAGGAGCTCAAACCCTGGAGTTATGTCGTTCTCACACAGACCTGCATGTAGAAGGCCCCCAGTCGGAGCCTGCGCAGGGGGCAGAGGAAGAGGAAGGGGGCGGCGATCTCGATGAAAAAGGTGCCTACCACGCTGAGCTTATGCCACCACACCGGGAGCTGGTGGGCGTACCAGGCCAGTGGCGTGGGGATGCACTGGGTCTCATAGTGGTAGGTCAGAGCTAGGCATGTGAAGCACAAGCAAATAGCCACAGTGAATCAAACTCGACGTAACACGCTATAGACACGTCGATACAGCAGTACCATTGATTCCGTGGAGTCCTCTCAGTCAAGTTTGCAGTCGCATCAAATACGCTGCCGCTTTCATACTATATGTTTTAGAGGGGTGCGTTTCTCCGCGACAATCTGAGCGTCCAACCAGTCACACGACCTCCGGCTGCCCAGCCACCCACCTGTGAGGCCCCACCACGTGGGGCAGCGGGAGGTGAGCTTCACCACCCCGGAGGCAAACATCAGCCTGAAGAGGAGCCAGCGGACCAGCCAGAAGGTCACGGTGTCGTGCTGCAGGGAGGCGCGCGAACCCCGCAGTAAGGTCAGCGGGGCCACGAGGACGCACAGGAACCCCGTCTCCAGGAGCAGGCTATCCCTGGACGCCAGCGAGGGGAGACAGGAAGAGAGTCAGGGACAAAACTTTGTGTCCCAGTGTTTGTGTTGCATGGTAGCAGCCCCTATGCAACGAGGACACACATGATGAAATAAAACTTCACAATTACATGCTAATAGCTAACAGGCTATCATTCAGCCACCAGTACCAATATGTGACCCATGAAACTTACTTTAGCATCTTCTTCACCACTCGTAATAAAAGTACTTACCACTGGAAATAGAGAAAGACCTGGCCCACCTGAAACAAAGACCAAATAACTTCAGTGTATTTGGCTGTAACAGGAGGGGGGAGGGGTGCAGCTGGTGTACTGGCCAGGCGGAACTCACCTGGTACATGGACAGATAGAGTAGCCACAGAAAGAAGAAGACCAGACTGTCTCGGAGGGACTCCACCAGTGTGGCAGCAAGGCTCAGCACTGCCCCCACCAAGCAGAGCAGCTCCATGGCCGTGTGAGTGTCCAGGCCCAGCCTGGGCCCCAGCCACAGCAGGGTGGGTGAGGACAGGAGCTGGTCCCATAAAGGCTTGCCACTGTAACGTAGCTGCCAGCGAGCAGGCAGCAAGCCCTCATTACCGTAGAGACCTAAACAAGCAGTCAAACACAGTCCATATAAGATGGGTTAGGTATTCCTTTGTTACCTTTACCATACTTTTATGGCATGCCCACACATGTCAGTAAACACCATCAATGCCTAGAGGGGAATTCTAAACAAGTGAATGACAGATAGACTCGATGTATTCATTCATTCAAGCCTGGCTGTCAACATTTTAGACCTGAGGGTAGGTAATCCTCTCTCAATGCCTCGACCAAAACTCAACTGCTCCGGGCAAAGTGTTTCTACAGCATTTCTATAACTTTATCAGCTATTTGCCTCCAGAAACGACAGACTCAGGCAATCTTCATTTACACCACTTTGTAAAGCTAGAAATCGCAGTGGCCAACCCAGCTAAACACAAAAAATACTTGTATCGTAATATGACAGTACAAGATCAATGTTTTCAAACCATCACTCTTAAAGAATACGCAACGATACAGTATTTATGCGCACTGATGACTAAAGTTGGTTTAAACACTCTTCTATGCAACAAAATGTGGCATTACATTAAGAAAATTAGTAAGCTAGCTAACTAGCTAACGATACAACGCAATGACAGTAAGAAACTTTTGCTAGCCAGCTATGTATGTTGTTTAGCTATCATTTATTGAAAGTTCTTACCTGGTATCTGCAGGTAGAGGGAGACGAATGCAAACATGTAAATAACAGACATAAACCACAGGAACATGCGTCGCGGTACAGTAATTTGTCCCATGTCTGTATTTTGTCTCAAACTACTCTAACAGTTTCTACCTGCAGACAGCCTGGAATAAAGCTAGTAGAACGGAACTTTTGAAGCAGGATCCCACATGACCCGGAGACACGTCGCGAGAGATGGATGGTATTCCTGGAACGTAAGCGCGGCTTTGGAAAGTATTTATCAAATAAAATGCATCGATTTATGACAATCCACGGAGACTATCTATGGTTCGATATAAACAATAACTGGAGTATCAGAGTGAGTGAGTAAGCTGGCAAAGCATACGGCTCAAGATTCCCGAAATATAAAACTGTTGTTTAAAAAAGATTAATGATTAAAGGAAGGACTCACGCATACACTTTCAAAGAAAGACTAATATGATAAGACTGAGCAAGACAAGATTTGAGTGACATGGTACATCAAGTCACTTTTTTGTTCACTAGTTTATTGTCCAAGACATATTTCAGGCAACTGACCATATATAATCATGGCAATATTTTTATGGGTCTGCATGCTGCTAGACACAAACAACTTACATAATCTATGTTCAGTACATTCAAGTTTTCGATGACTGAGATGAGGTTGTGATCACAAACCAGTAAAATAGATCCTAAGTACCACTATTATTCTGACACCGATTCAAAACCACAATTGCACATGCAAAATAAGCAAGTTACCAATACAATTTTTATGATACAAAAATATTAAAATCCTTGTCAGAGCACATATACACAAATAATGTTTGTGGCACCTATACTAAAAAAAGGTAACTGTACTTTTCCCCAGCATTAGACATGATTATTGAGATGGGGCTGTTCAGCTCAGTAGTATATTCATTTCAGTCAGAACAAGGGGACTACTGACTAGCTGAGATTTCCTTGCCCAAATGGAAGGTGAGGGATGTCAGCCCAGATCAACAGCAGGTATAGGTAGACCTTTTAATTAAGCCCTGCTAAATTTGCTGTTATGTTTGGTGGGTCAGCAGTTTCCCTCAATCCAAATGAGTGTATCATGACCAAATAGCGATTTATGATGATGCTATTAAGGTACATGTTTTCACTCCACTAACATGAGGACATTTATAAAAACAAATTTTCTCAAGTAATTGGCCTGCACTAGCACCACTCATTCCTTTTCGCCCGTAATGAATTTCAATCCAATACAAACATAATGTAGAATACGTCTTAACACTGGGCAGGCTTGCAGTCCCCATTGTATGGCCACTCTTAAAGGGACGAAAGGACAAACCAAAATGTCCTTCAAACAAACATTAAATCAGACCTGTCTGAAGATTGTCAGTGTCAGTATGGTGTTAACACTGTCCCTTTTTATTGGCCTTTAAGCGCCTTCTGGGGCTTGTGGATGGAGATTAATTGGTCGTAGCTGCCTACATTTTCATCACGTGGAATGAATGTTTACAAAGGGAGGACCTTTCTGGATGGGTGGAGGAGGTGGAGGAGAATTCGAAGGAGTGAGCGGATGGACGCTCCTGCATCACATCCTCGCGCAGTTGCTCGGCAGTTATGTTTTATCTTTATGCCTCTCCAACAAGAGAGCCCAAACCAGAAGCAAACTTCCCTTTCTCTCCCCTTAACTAATTGGCCAAAATCAACGTCCTAACCTTTGGAAGTTCCGTGTGTTTTAAGGACATAAACCACACGTATTTGGATGGCTAGATTCAAGGGGTGTTTGTGCATATGTGTTTCAAAGGAGACGCCGGGTGTCCCGTGGCCTTTGTGTTTGAGTGTGCGCGCGTTCCGCTCTCATGACGCCACATCCAGCCCACCGCTGCTGGGCTGTCCGCAGCTGATCAGGGGCGGCGTGGGCTCCTGCTCAGAGTCCCGGACGAAGATGACGGCGTCGCCACTCACGTTGATGAGACACTGGGCCTGGAGAGAAGGGAATGACACACGGCCAGGAGGAGAGCGTGAGTGAGTGACGAGCGCTTCTCGCCGAGGCCGGCCAACTCCAGGCGGCTGTCTGTGCGTACCTGGTTCTTGTTGGGGTTTTCCATGAACACGCACTCCTTCATGTTGTAGGAGACCACGGCGTTGCCGCCCAGCGCGGCCACGTGCGCTCGCACCATGGCGAACACCTCGGCGATGAAGGTGTGTAGGAACCCGCTCACTCCCCCCTCCTAAAAAAACAAAAACAATACAGGTGAGCAGAGGGGCCCTTTGTACCGCAGGAAGCCATCTCATTCCGGCGCGTCCGCACCTCGCGCAGTGAGGTGGTCTCTCGGATGAAGAACATGTTGATGATCCCCAGGTACTTGATGATACGCGTCCCCGGCAAGAAGGAGAGGGGGGTCATCCTCACTACGGCAACCGCGGCGCCGCCAAAGGAGCGCGTGGAGCGGAGGGAGCGGGAGCGGCCCTCGGGCAGCGGGCTGCAGCGCTCCGACGACGACACTACCGGCGCAAAGACAGGGAGAAGAGGAAGAGAGAGAGAGAATATAGGGAGGTAAGAACGAGGGAGAATGGGAGGGATATTCAAAGAGACTTCGGAAGGAACTTCTCAATGAAGCAGATTTGAGCTTTTAAGCTAGGGATTTAGTGCAAGCGAGGACATGTCTGGGTGTGTGTGTGTGTGTGTATAACCATCCCCAGTGAGTGTAAGCTTGTCCGTAGAAGAATGTGTGTGCTTGCAGCAGCATGGTGGTAGCGTGATGGAGTCACTCGGAGGAAGCGCGAGCGGCCATGCACCACATGCAGTCGAGGCGGACAAACAGGACAGCCACACAGTGTCTGCAGACAGACAGACAGACCTGGACACAGCTGTGTGTGGAAGTCAAAGTCGTTTGAATGAGAGCGTGTGTGTGTGTGTGTGTGAGTGTGTGTGTGTGTTGGCCGCAGTGCGTGGCGCTGTGGTTAAACCCCTGAGATTAGTGTGAGAGAGCCTGGTGAGCATTGGAGACAGACACAGAGGCAGCTGGTGTGCACTGAGCGAGGCGCGCGTGGAGGAGCCAGAGTGTGAAAGGTGCTAGGGCTCCCACCGTCACGCCGAGAAGTGGGAGCCGCTCGATCGAATCATACCAGGGGCCTTCAGAGCCAATTCACATTCTTGAGAAGGCAGTTTGCCTGGAAAAATAGAAGGTGATTACCAGATCTGGTGCGATTTTTGATTTAGCGAGGCGTGTTCTTAGCATGTATAGACAATTCAGGATGCGTCTCCATAGGCCTTTCATTGCAGATATCAAAAGGACTGGATAGGGAGGCTTCTAGTGATCGTTTGGACGACATAAACCAACACTACAATGGAGAGTTATTACAGGATCGCTTTCTAGGACATAGCACACGCTAGACTAGTCACACATGCACGTGGTTAGCTGCACTACGAACGAGAGGACTTGGTGCCATACTCCTCTAAAGCTATCCAGACCTTGAAGAGCCACAGTGCTACACGGTTAGGAGTTGATTTAACTGGATCCGATCACTTGTTGCCCACCCTTTACATTACCTTGGTCAGTGGGATTTCAGGGGCTGGGGCTGCTGATTAAGTATTCCTCTGAGGGGCGGGGCTTCAACTTTCACACTCGAGCCAATGAGGCGGTGCTTGGTTTGCGATGCTCCGCCCCCCAGTGGCATGCAGGGAGGGGGTGTGCGGACATGTGTGATCGTGTGAGTGGAGGTGAGACCTCGTGTGTGCGAGTGATCACCAGAGCGAGCTAGCAACTGAGGCCTCCTACTTGTCTTAACTGATCCTCGTCTTATGGTGTGCGCTTTCAGCCTAAGCAGCTCTAGCCAGGTGCTGCATCTGTCTGCAAAGGAACCGTAATCAACGGAGGGAGCTGGAGAGAACACGTACACGCACATAGAGCACACACACATACACAAACAACCAAACCAGTCACCCACACACCCCAACAAAGAAAAGAAGAACAGGACGACAACAAAAAAAAAACAACGAACAGAAAAGAACATAAAAAAGGATGAGGTTTGGGAGCTGTGCAGGATAACTGTCAGATAAAAAAAAGGATGAGAAATTAAACCAGGGGAGTGTGGTTGTCATGGTAGCGGGGAGTTGGGCAAGGGAGGCCCGGGCGGGGCACTTACCTCTGGAAGAACAGTTGACACCATCTTGAAGGCCTGCAAACACACACATACATCAACATCTATGGAGCAAGCATCAGTTCACTAGTGAAAAGCAGCCTTTGAAGGCCCATTTTCAGGTTAACAATATAAAACCACCTAGTCTGAGCTTTCGATCATTCAAACTGGAAGAGGCCCCAGTTTCCCGACTACCTCTGGTCTTCCCACTTTTTCACCTTTCATGAGAACTTGTTTAGTCCCCAGTGGATCAGCCACACGGCTTCCAGAAGGGTCGTTGTGGACTCGCCGGCCCACTAACTGTGGCAGACAATCGACAGTCAACCCACCAAGGCGACGCCACATTCTGTACGACACGTCACCTAGTCTAGACAACTCACTGCTAGCACCTGGGCTCTCTACGCGAACACAAAGCACGCTGGGCTAACGAGTCACTGGATATTTACCTGCAGAAACCATTACCAGTTAGTCAACTCCAGGCCCGCTTATGACAAAACACTCCAGAATTATTGTGACAGAGAACACGCATCAGTTGTTGACACCCCAACGAGACTATTCCCCCTCCTTGGTAAAGCTGTTTGGTCTGTGTCGGTGGTATGGAGGGCTGTACGTGAGGGGTCACAGGTGAATGCTTTAGGGTCCTACCCGAGGTTCTGGCCGAGAGCTGGTTGTTGGAAGACAGGGCGTCGGCGCACAGCTCCATGGAAAACTGCAGCTGCTCCTCGTTCTCCACGCCTCCTGTGACACCAACACATCAGCTGCACACCTGCATTCATGACAGTGGAGAACCTTGTCTGACACCCAGCCCTCCGGGGGTTGACGGCCTGAGGCACACTGACCTTTGGCGGGGGCCTTGTCCCCGCCGGCTCTCTCCTGAGTCGGGTCCTTGTTGAAGGTCATGGCCACTGCTGTCACCGCCACCTAAAACGGAGACCAAGACGGCTCATTGTCTCCTCCGCTCACGCTAACATGCAGACAGGTCACGGTGGACTGGAAGCCGTGTCGGCGTGTGAGGAAGGGCTACCTGAATGAGTTCGTCTTCCGGCACGGCAACGGTGAAGTTGAGCTGGCACAGACAGCAGGGGATCATGGAGCGCAGCTTGAAGTACAGGCTCTAGAATGGACACAACCCATAAGAGCACCGCACTGCCTGACCTGTCACTGCCTGACCTGTCACCTGACATTGCCTGTTTTTATAATAGTATGATAGTCAGTCCGTAGGTAAACAACTATTTGTTTCAGGTTCTCTTGACTACAGTCAAGTAAAACCCTATCTCCTAACTCGAGGTAGTCAAATAGAGGAAAATATGGCTTGTACATGTCTCTCACCTTGAGAAGATTCTCACACTGGTCAGTAAAGATCTTATTCAGGCCCTGGTTGGTCAGGTTGGCATTGCTCAGGCGGAAGACACGTACTGATGAAAACATCTGAATAAGCCAGAGCGAGATGCCAGCGACAGGTTAAGACAACAATGAGTAGAAGAAGACAACAGCAATGAGTAGAAGAAGACAACAGCAATGAGTAGAAGAAGACAACAGCAATGAGTAGAAGAAGACAACAGCAATGAGTAGAAGAAGATAACAGCAATGAGTAGAAGAAGACAACAGCAATGAGTAGAAGAAGACAACAGCAATGAGTAGAAGAAGATAACAGCAATGAGTAGAAGAAGATAACAGCAATGAGTAGGCTACAACAACAAAGATCTTAGCGGGCCTCACTAGAAGGACTTCCCTCACCTGCAGTCCAGAAGTCCAGGTATTAATGCCAGGCATGGTTTCAGTGTTACAGCTGTAGAAGCCTGGTCCAGGAAAAGACAGACAAAAATATAGGAAATAATGAATTTGTGTTCTGATTGGTTTCACTGGACCCCAGATGGGGGTTTCAGAATGCTTCTTGGACTCCTGAATAGTTTGCTGAGAGTACAGTAACCCCTCAAGATATGCAACATTTTGAAATATGTTCCTAGTTAAGGTTTCCAAGAACTGATCAAAAGCTTCTCTCGAGGGACTGCAGTAGTTGTATCCATGAGTATATTTCTTCAGAGGACATGGGAGTGTAAGGAATGTGTACCTGCTGGGGTGGGGGTGTCTGTCAGTAGGGAGTGGATGTCCTCCACAGCGTCTGTGTCATCAATCTACACACGGGGCAAACACGTTGAAACAGACAGACACACACCGAAAATGTATATTATATAGGCAAACTGGCCCCGGCCCAGCCCTAGCCCTGACACATGCGCACACGCACACGCGCACACACGCACACACGCACACACACACACACACACACACACACACACACACACACACACACACACACACACACACACACACCCCCACCCCCACACCCACGCACTAAATCGATTCTGACCTCCAGTACAAAGGCATCCTTCTTGCCGTGGGACAGGTCCAGTTCGGACAGCTCATCAGAGCTCTCGGAGTGCGAGCGGAAGAGGCGGGAGCGCTGCCTGGAGTCGGGGATCGGCGAGCCCACCACCTCATCCTGCAACTCCTGTCGAGCGGGAACGCACGCACGCACGCACACACACACACACACACACACACAAAGCCAGCTCAACGTCAGATGTGACAGGCAGCGTAGCAGCAGTAAAACCTGCATCCCTCAGTTATCCAGTGTGTGTGGGAGGCTAGAAAAAAACACCATATTAATGATGGGGCGATAATGCCAATGGAAAGAGCCACGTGGGGGGGAAAAAGCACCATTAGTTCCATAACCCAGTGGCCCGTTAATGTGGATGAGGGTCTCAGAGGGTTAGGTGGTGAGGGTGGGATGTGAGGAGGTGGGGTGAGGGGGTCCGACATCCCGGGAGCTTATCACAGAGCGCTGGTTCTGGAACACCCTGTGTGGACGGTATGGGCTTAGGGGAGCAGACCGAAGGTCTAACACGGGGGGTTAGATCACAGGTGAGGGGTCATTAGAGGGGGTGAGGTGGGGGAGTCATGCGGGGCGTTGTCACTGGACATGCTTAGTACCATGGTGGAGCCGCGGAACACATCGGGGTCCAAGGCAAACAATTTCTTTGACGATCACCAAGGAGAAACAAAAGGAACAGTTTGTTACCATCGACAACACAGAGCAAACCTACGCACTTTTGCCCACCAGGTACCCGATAACAGTGCGTCGACAACGCGACGTACGTATCAACAGCGACCCCACATAGAGATGTCAAACGTTTGCCATGGCACGCGTCTCTGCTTTGTGATAGTGGCGTGGCGTGTCTCACCGGTGGGTGCACTTGGTAGAGCTCTTTGTTCTTGGCTATGGTGTCGTTGATGCGCTTCTGGATGCTGGAGAGGTGCTGCTCGTAGGTCAGGTCCCCCGGGGCCTTGCCCGCGATCTGGATCCCTCCCGGGGCGGGCAGGGCCGTCAGGTACACGCCTGTGGCCGACTGCACGCACGCACCACACACACACACACACGCACCCGCACACACACACACACACAGACACACACACACACGTACCTCAAACACACACACACACACACACACACACACACACACACACACACACAACATCATACACAGCGGCAGCGCATTTTAAACACAGTGATTTGAGGCCCACCTGACTCCCCACTTACAGCCAGCCCCACCAGCATGTTCTCGCCCACGCTGATCTGGATGCGAAGGCCAAACAGGGCGTTCATGCCGCGCAGCTTCAGCTTGTTCATCAGCTGGGTGTGCAGCTCGTACTCCATGAAGGGCAGCAGGTTAGAGATGGCTGTGGCGTTCACCTCGCCCTGGGCCTTCTTCTTCATACGGCACAGCCTGGAAAGGACACACACACACACACGCACACACGCACACGTAAACACGCGCACGCGCGCGCACACACACACACAAACACACACACACACACAACAAATATATGGTGCATACGGAAGTATCAATAATGTCTTCATATCATATTTGTAAAAACTGATATAAAGGGCTTTCCAGAACAGATCAAATAGAACACACAACAGCAAAGAGACAAAGCGAAGCTGTTTGAGGCCTGATCACAGTAATGTCTTCATTACCTGGCCTGGATCAGGCAGCCTTTCCCAGTCACTGCAGCTTCGGCTGGCAGGTCGATGGTTGTGAACAGCACGTCAGGAACCTTCAACAGACAGGTGACAGCTCGCTCATTTGGAAGCTTTTTTATTCATCATTACAAGCAACAGTTACCCGATTATGGTTAGGTAAGAACAGGACATGATGGGATATTGCCTGTGTGTGTGTGTGTGTGTGTGTGTGTGTGTGTGTGTGTGTGTGTGAGTGTGTGAGTGTGTGTGCATGTGTGTGTGTAACACCTTCTGGCGTCGGCAGTAGTTGCAGCAGGTTAGCTGGGCAGGGAAGGGCATGTTGAATTCGTCATAGGGGATGTGGCAGAAGCCACAGTTGGGGGGTGACGGGTCCTCGAACCTGAAGGACACACGGAGACGATTAGTGAGACATTGTGCTTCCACCGGCGTCAGAGGAACATAACCCCACGTCAAGAAAGCGATTAGAACCCCGATTCATCTGCGTGTCAAAACAAGCTAAATCAAAGAGAATCTAAGCATGGAGCTATCCATTCCCATTGTACCAACGATCATATCCAAATGAGCACCCAGAACACATCTCCTGGGACGGCAGCCAGCTGAAGCCCTGAGCTGATGCAACACAGGCCCAAGCTACGGGCTACAACCCCCCATGATTCTGTGTTGTTGTTGGCTAGCTGTTTACCCCCTCAATGAATCCTAGTGACTCTCCTTTTGGTTGCCAACGGAGTCAGTTCCTGACAAGGGGGAAAAAAAAGAAACTGAACAGAAAAGACTGTTAAACAAAGACGGGGTGTGTGAAGCAGAGATGGGGGTTAATGTCTGTAAGGGGAAAAGACTGGATCAAAACCAGGGTATGGTAGAAGGGAGTGTCAGAGTGGGTCTGGGGGCTGCCTGACGGCGCTGGGTGTGGTTGTAGCCCGTAGTGTGGGGACCTACCCCAGCCAGGCTGAGCTAACATCCCTCTCCAGCCTATCTCCTACGACGGGGGCGGGCTGCCGTGACAACCTGTGCTCACTGCCGCCGGCGTCCAGGCAGCCTTCGCGCATGTATCGGGGATTCAGGAGCGCCGCCGTGCCCGAAGCCGACAGGATGCACACCTCCTCGCTGGCAGTGAAGGAGGGAGGGAACGGAGAGAGGAGACAGGAAGGGGAGAAGCTTAGTATGTATTTCCAGAGTTAGATCAATTATTTGCAGGGGGTCGAATTGGCCGACCAAGTTTCTAGCGTATATGTTAGAGGGTGGGGGGTCAAGTTGAGAACTTGGGCTATCTACCAACCTTTCAATCTCTTTGTATGATTGTATTCTGTTCACTTCACTAACATGGATAATTATCTGGGGGGGAGGGGTTGCCACAAATGAAACACGTACAAGTGTGTGTGTGTGTGTGTGTGTGTGTGTGTGTGTGTGTGTGTGTGTGTGTGTGTGTGTGTGTGTGTACCAGATGCTGGTGGTCTCGCTGTATCCCACCACAGCATGGCAGCCCAGGGCTTTGGCGTGCGACTTGATCTCCTGGCGGATCTCCTCCCACCACGCGTCCCGCGTCTCCGGTTCGTCTGCAAAACAAACACAGGGGGCGTCACGCGCGCCGCTCGCACACCGTCAGCCGTTTACAGGAGCTCACAGACAGAACCAAGACACAACTACAGGCTAAACATTACAGAGACACTGACATATTGCGAGTGTACATCTGCTCACCACTTAGTACACAGAGTCAGACAAGCCTAGATTGTTTGATGAGCCTCACAAATGACTTTCCTCCAATACGTGCTTGGTGACGTCTTAATCTCACCTAACGACTGAGAGGCTGAACCTTCATTGTCACACATTTGCTGTCAAAGACGCAAAATCTGTCTTTTTTTGTTCGCTGATGTTAGTGATTGTGGTTCAAATGTGCATAACAGCAGGCCAATGCCACTTCATCAACTGTCATTTAAACCAAGGTGACATGGGGATGAGGATGGTGATGAGAACCAAGCCAGGGAGGGCAGGGTTGGTCTACATTCTTCTCTTCCCGGCTATGGGTACTAATATAATATAGTCCTGAATCCAACTCTCCTTCTCTCATACACAGTGGCCCAACGTTAGGAGACAACCACTAGGAGGCCATCGGAGGCTACAAGGAAGGAATCCTCATTTCTCTCTATGACAATGTATTACTTATTAGTATTCACCCAACTTTATCAAACCTGGGGCGTGTCTCAATACTGGAGGTAATATAAATCTGGCATGTGTGAAGTCCATTATTTTTACTTATTCAGCTGCTACGTCAGAGTACTGAGGTGATGGTGACCACATGGCAACAGAGACAAACAGCCACTTAGTACTGGGGGACTGATAAAGGAGAGGGGGGGATGGGTAGGAGGAGATGACTGGATGATAAGGGCTGCTTTGGGGGGGGGGGGGGCAGCCCCAAGTTGCACAGGCACGCCGACGTGCACGCTCATGACCACGTGCTCGCTCGTCATGGGCAGAGGAGGGCCATATTCATTCACTGAGGCACCGCCCAGGCTAGTCCCGGGATGTTAAGTCGACCTCCGGTCCTGTCACCCCCTCTGTCCCCTCGGCCCCTACTCCTGCCTCCCCCCTTGCCGTCCCACCGGAGCCCTTCCTCTCTTCCTCTGGCATGAATACGGCCCATTGAGGCAGAGGGATGCACATGCCCAGTCAGACAACACTTGTCAACACACACAATGCCAACCTCCTAAACCTCCGCCCTTGGCACAGACAGGTTGGACCACGATGCTGATAGAGAAGACAAAGAAGCGTTAGACCAGCGCTGAAGTAGCCAGGCAGGAGGAGGGGGTGAGAGGGGAGCGGGAGCAACAAAGCGCATGCTCGACTCAGCACACACACACACAGATAAGAGAGAGGAGAAAATGGCAGCTCACTGAAAACATAATCTGCTTGAGGGAAACGACTGGTCGGTTGGACTAGCTGCTCTAAGGCCCTGGTGTGTGCGTGGCGGACGCGTGTGGTCCTACTCTGTGGTCAAAGCCAACCAGGGGGTGTGCTCTGGCCTTACGTTTCACTGAGCTGCCATAGCCTCTGGTGGGTGAGAGCAGTAAAAGGGGGAAATACCTGCGGTGACACTATTCCAGTCTAGCAGTTTGTATGAGCGCGTGTTACCCAAGGCTGGGCCAGAACACACCGTTAGTACAGAGGAGGGAGAGAGAGAGAGAGAGAGAGAGAGAGAGAGAAAGAGAGAGAGAGATAGAGCAGAATAGACAAACTAACAAGAGAGACACAACACTGAACAGCAGCACTCCACATATATCACTGCGTTTTGAAGGCAGACCGATGCTGCTGATCTACAAGACAAGAGGATGGAAGAGAGCTGGAATGAAAGAACGCGTGAGGAGGAGGAGGAGAGAGAAAGACAAAAAAAAAGAAGAGCGGGCCGTAAGAGGCATGCAGCAGCGATCGAGAACACCGGAAGCCTCACGTGGTGGTCGACCGCACAGGAGGCGCACGTGACCGCTACTGTGGGTACAAAGAATGACGGCAGCGTAAACAGGGCTCTCCCACAGCGACTCAAGGCTACGTGTCGTCCACTCGGACCTAGGAGCCTACACTGTAGGTGAGCCTACACTGACACAAATTGGAGGAGGTTAGGTCAGTGACTCTTTGCCCACAACTAGACTTGAGATTTTAAGGGGTTGGGGGCTTTACATTTCTGGATATCCGCTGCCCTTCGCTTCCTCCGTGGAGAGAACCCCGTTTGCCCTCACCCGGTCCCATACATCACATGGCCGTCGTCCCCCCCCCAAGGGAGACGTTGCTCTGCGGAAGCCTTGCATAGGCCTCAGCTAAGCGGCCTTCAAATAGTCGACTCTGATGTTGCTGTCTGACTGTGCCCAGCCTGCGCTGCTGCTCTGGATGTTGAGCAGTATTTATTTAGAGAGAAGGACCCGATCATCTTAAATATAACACTTAAACTATGAGTATAATTAAAGATGCTAACGTGGGCAAATTCTACACTCGGAGGCAAAGCTCCCATTGGAGGAGGCTTCAAGACAAAATTCTCCATTTTAACAACAAAAAAAGAAGAATCTACTGCCAGAATTGTTTCTTGAAACGATGAGGTAATCCTCCCTCAGAGGTCCACAAGCAAAGTCCTGATCAGAGGTGGAAGGGGGGCGATGCCAGGACCCCAGCACAGCGCCACCAGCAGCCAACAACACGGCACAGCAGAAGCAGCAACAGCAGCAGTCTAGAGTCACGCCCCCCACTCCTGCTCCTCTCCTCCCCTGCAGGGGGCAGCACAGACCCACGACACGACACAGCACACAGAGAGCCGCCGCAGGAAGTGGCACACACAGACACAGTCCGACAGAGAGCTGGTCCCTACAGGTGGAAGTTGCCCCTAAATTGCGAACAGATGCAAACACCCTCCTGGAATGTAAGCTCATTTGTTAAGACGATATTCTCCATTTCTCAATTTCATGCAGGCAATTAAGGGCAACTTGCACCTGGTCCGACACGTTCACACACGCTGTGGCCTGAGGGCGTCGTCCGAATCTCTGTCGCTTAGGACAGCAAGAGAAGCCAACCAGACAGGACACACACACACACTAACACACACACACACACACACACTGGGTTTAACGGGAGACCATCAAAACATTTAAAAACACGGCAACCTGACAAAAGGTGGGACCGGGACGCGCGGCGTCGAGACTCACCGGGGTTGTGGATGCGGTCCAGCAGCTTGACGGAGCGGGCGCTGACCACCCCGCCCACGTGGACCAGGAAACCAGGGGGGAAACCCGTCAAGGTGAAGAAGGGGAACTCCTGTTGAGACACACGCCCACCCCCAAAGGGTTCAATAAAAGGTTCACGCCACCCAGTGCTGCTTCCCAATTGCCCGGCCCCTCCTACCCTAAAGTGGGGCTACTTGTCCAGGCACCTAGATGTGACATATGTTGCCTTCGACTTATCAAGGCTGGTGCACTCAAGACACATGCTGTCCGGGGAGTGGTTCACACTTCAGGCACAAAGGTTGACAACTGGGGGTGCGGGGTGGATCAACATCAACGGTGGCTAGACATGCAGATGACATTTCCCCTTTCCACTGCTGGGGTAGTCAGGCGGCTATCTGCACGATCTCGACGTCACGCCAGAGGATGTGTGTCCAAATGCAACGCGGCGCCGGACGGACCAGGAGCTCGGGTCCGA
The DNA here is from genome assembly GCA_036024795.1 of Galaxias rostratus. NCBI lineage: Eukaryota > Metazoa > Chordata > Actinopteri > Galaxiiformes > Galaxiidae > Galaxias > Galaxias rostratus. The sequence continues at coordinate 24,215 of JAVQJS010157405.1, forward strand.
ATAGCCACAGCCGGGTTCTCTCTGGACTTGGGTTCCGGGTCCCTATTCAAGTGTCTAAACAGATCCGTTTGGGTCGCAGGCCCCTGTTCATTTTTTAGACGGGCAGTCTAGCTCAGTCCCAGTTTTAAGTGGGCTGGTCTTTTTTTCGGTTTCGGAGTGATTAACATAGGCTGCTATTCCAGCACAAGCAGCCGGGTCCAGAAAGGACTGGCATGCTCCACGGGCAGAATGAGATGACGTATGATGTCTTCCATGCAACCCACCAGTCCTCCGTGGAAAAAATAACAGAACATAACCCCAAAACCCCTTGATCATCTCCAAAAGATCTGAATGGATGAGTTGAGGGACTTCCACTGACTGTTAGGCATCCGTTGTTTGTCACGAGTTAGGAGCTGGCCTAGAGCTAGCAGAGACCCAAGACCAGGACACAGTCTTATTGCTGCTACTCAGTCAACCGACACGACACCAGTGGCCCCAGACAAGAGAGGGGAACGCATGCACACGCAAGATGAATATGAGCAGTATGAAACGGGTCAACGACGGTGGTTCTCCTCCCGCTGGGGGGGGGGCATCAGGGTGACGTCAAGAACCCGAGGGCTTTCCCCTGCCTCACATGCAGGAAGCTGGAATGGACTGACGGAGCGCTTCGCGTGTCATCTCTGTTTGTGTGGGCGGGCTAGCTCGTGAGCGGTCAACTGGCAGGTCGTCCCACTCAAGAGGGAGGATGAGTGGGGGGGGGGGGGTTGTGCGGTAGGG
>JAVQJS010157411.1:0-21765 GCA_036024795.1 Galaxias rostratus
CATTTGCATGGGATGTTTAATGCTTTTTTGAAAGGGCATAACAAACTTTTAAAAATATATAAATCTCAACCCCACAATAGCATCCCATTCTGTTTGTTTAGTAAAATGCTTAGCTAGAAGATACACTGCAGTAAAGTGAAGATAAATGGTTCTCAGACAGTGAAGCGGTTTCCCATGTACAACAATGAAATGAAACTAGCTGTGTGTTTCTGTAGGCTTGGCATTGTATTGGCTGATTATAAACTGTATCATAAACCTAAACAGCCCGCTCCCAATAAACTACAAATTGTTTGAAACGAAAGATGAAGTGACAGGGATAGAAGGAAGTATAGGTTGCAGAGAGAAAGAGAGAGGCACACACACATACACACACACACAACGAGGGGGCATGGAGGAGGGAGGACAGGTGGGTGGGAAAGGGCAGAGGCAGGGTGCAGGTCTTACTTACATGAGGTGGGAAGGGTTGCAGGGTGGGGATACCTTCCTCCGGGTACGAGCTTTCCCCCTTGGGGACATAGGGCTTCAGGCCAGAGCCAGTCTCATACATAGACAGGGCGCGGCTGGTCCGCGCTGACTGCCGGCGTTTCGTGGCCGAGGGACTGGAGGGGTCGGGGTAGTCTGTACCGCTGGGGACCTGATAGATAGTGGGGCTGACCTGCCGTCTGAGAGAGGTGTTCTCGCTTTGCAGAGATTGCAGCTGGAAAAGACGGGTCAGCAGTAGACTGAGAGGAGCGTCCTCGGCAAGCAAGCGCATTTTCTCCTGCTCTGATTCTCTGTTCTAGCACTGGAGTCTTAGTTCAAACTTTTGACTCTTTGTTTTCAACCTGCCTCCCATCAATTCCCCAGGATATACTTATATATTTTGATTAGAAGAACATGAACACACTGAACCAAAAGGCATTTGTTTTCAATTATATATATAATAGGAAAGTCCTCTGGTTAAAACATATATTCCTTTCTAGGTGTTATGTCAGGGGCAGAACAACTTGAACCAAAAAGGCAAAGCAAGGAGTAAGCAAGCAAGCAGAAAATACCAGAACAGACCAGCCCAGACAGTTGCAGCCTCTGTCCGGCGACAAGGTATAGCTACTGAGGTAGAAACAAGCAGAAAGAACTAAATGCATTTAGAGGCCAGGAAGAACATTTTGTACAGTATTGTCATGGGCCAACTTTCGACCGTTATAATAGTTTAAAACTAGTGGCAAAGGCGATGATGAAAGTGGGGTCATGGGTGATTCAATTCAGTAGGCGAGGGCAGGGAAAGGTCTCTGAGTGCCTATAACGATTATCCAATCAGCCATCAGCTACAACAATGCCAGCGAGGCCCACACAGCTGAATCACATACTGTAGGCTTGCCTCAGAGGAATCCCACTAAGAACAACAGCCCATATAACACATCACTGAGACCATCTGTTGGCTCATTGCGGACACTAAATGACAGTAATTCCCCCAAAAACAAAACAAGCCTTGGACCCTCTCGAACTTGGAGGATCATGTGAACCGAGCGTTTAGCTGTAAGACACTCATCACATGAACAGATGACCTCAGGACCCACCCCCATCAAGACAAAAAGGAGGTTTAAAGCATTTTGGCTTTAGTAAGCGGTTCAGCTAAATCATATCCCAGTATAAATGTTTCTGTAGCATCTAAGTTCCTTCGGTAAAACAACAATGTCATGACATGTCAAATGTAAAAAGGGTCTCACTCAGGAATAGCAGAGGGGAGTGGGTTGGAAACAAAGCAGTCACAATGACTGGAAAACAAATTGACAGAGTAATTGTCTAGGGAGTAGTAACAGGCAGTGCTTTCAAGTTTGACATGGTGCAATCAGCTCGAATGTTACATTTTTAACCACAGGAGAGGAAACATTGACCTCTTTAAAACACCAGGCGGGTAACTGAGTGCAGAAAAGGCTGTGTTATGTATATGACACCTTTGACAGTTGAAACACACAATAGACCCAATAGACAATGAACAACAACTAGAGATGCATTGTGCAAGATCCCAGACAAACAATTGTGTGACGTTAAAAATGTTAGCTCAAACTTAAGGACAGCTATTGAAAAAGTGAACTGTGAAGACACTGAGAAAAATGTCATGCGGATTAAGCGTTCCCGTTAGTAGGATAACACAGCTTTTGAAGTTTTTTTACAGTGAGAAATGATGGAACATTCCAAAAGAAAAGGTAAAATGCTGAGGGGAAAAAACAGAAAGAGGGGGGGGGGGCAAACAAAGAAAACAGCCTGTAGTTGGGGGAGCATTCCAAAAATATCCGAGACTGTGCTTTCCCCATCAGAGGAACAACTCTCTTGGGGAGAGCACGGCTCTTTGCCCCCCACCCCCCCCCCCCGCTGTGCCCCCCTTGAAGTCCGAGCCCTCGTGGGTTAGTGGCCAGAGAGATGCAGCTCTGTCGGTACCTTTCTCTGCATCAGCCTCAACTCATCACTCAGGTTGCTGTTGACCTTCATGAGCTGCTGGATCTTGGCCTCCGAGGCCGAGAGGGCGTTCTTGACCTCCAGGAACTCCTGCACAGTGACGGGCCCGTCAGAGAGGTCAGAGTCCAAGCTCTGGCGGAAGTAGGAGTGGGAACATGAAAGTAGACACTGCACCATAAGGGAACTCGTAATGTTACGGAACGAGGAGTGACAATTCAGTTTCAAATAAAGAACGTGAGCAAATAACAGTAATAAAAAAAGATTAGTTCCTCAATGTAGGTCAAACAGATACTTAGCGTCATAAAGACTTTCAGATTTCCCAGAACTTCCCACGGTGGAGAGGGAGACTTTACCTTGGTGCGGTCTTCCTTTCCTGATGGGGCCTCCTGATCTGTCTCCTCGTCGGAGGCTACGCTGTCATAGTCAGGCTGATCATTATCCTGAGTCTCACTCCCGTGTCGACTGCCAACAGCTCTCAGGATTAAGTCCACACTGTCTGAGATAGGTTAGGACAGGGATAGGCGGATATCAGCTAAAACTACACCGAGAGGGCCAGCCAAAATTAAATGCTGATTGAAACTTAAATTTGTAGGGGTTGGCACTTTGAGTGGCGAAGTAATTAGATACTCACCTTTGGGACTGCCTATAGAATTTCCCAGCTGTCTGCGTTTGGCATCGCTCAATATATCAATGACAAGAGTTGCAAATTCATGTGCGTTGAACCTCGCAAGCTTTTGTCGTCCCTAAAGAAACACCTTTTTAGAACACTGTTCCGTCCCTGGATTAAATAAGAGAGGTCTCTATTCTATTGTTCGATTGTCACACCGTGGTGTGAAAATAACAATAACAATCAGGCAAAGAAGAAGCGCTTTGTGTTCCCACTGCAAACAGCTAAATAAAATCACGGTGTGCTTTGGCAGTGCGGTGCAGAGAGGCTGACTTGCCTGGTTTCGCGTGGACGAGTACTCCGGATTCACAGGAAGAAAAGGCACCACAGTCGTCTCGGTCACTAGGGTGCTGTGGTTCTGCGTCGCCAGCCATACTGCACACAACGGTGACGCATCGAGAGGTCAGGGTTTAGCTTGGATGGCACTCCATTAATCCCCTTGCCGAGCCGTTAGCCTCCCACAGAGGGGAGGTAAGAGCAAATCTGTGTTCCCGTCGCATTCTGTGTAAGCCTGGTGTGGTGACGTCTTACCAGCATCAGTCTCTCTTCGATCCACTTCGTCATAAACGTCCATTGCCAGCTCCTCAAACAAATGATTACTTAACTGCAAGGAAAAATAGGAGCATAAGATTGGGATGCTCAGTGCCTTACAGTGAGCATTTCGTGTGTAGTTTAATTGACTAAGTGTAGATTGTTTCAGCAGAAATACTTACAGACTGCAGTTTCTTCTTTGCCACTTTAGCTAGTTCGGAGAGATCTAAACTGCTGTTTGGACACAGAAACAAAAATATGCTAAATATAAGATGCTGATGGGACACAAGAATATTTGCTGTTCAAACTTAAGTGATATATACTTACACATTCCTTTTCCGTCAAAAGTGTGCAATAAAAAAAGCATGCCTCGTTTAGGTACATATAAAATGACCACCACCACCACTTGCGAACAATACACAGAAATTATGCTTTGGCTCAATTTGCATGTAATCTGTGGAGCAGTTGTTTAAGGGTATATTAGTGCTTTTGTTTTGACATTTTCTGTCAGGCAGATAATGTATGTTGCAGCGTGCCTAAAAGCATGTCCGAGCAGGCCCTAGGAGCAACAATATGTCCTGAAACAACTGCATGGTCACACGGAATTGGTGCATGATCAAGGCAAATTCTTTTAACAGTAGTTACATGGACTCATAGTTTTCTCACCTGTCTGCCATCTGTGGGACTATGAAATGCTGGCCAGATTTATGGTCTGAAATAAAAAATATAAACTGAATGAATCATCTTATTCATGTATAACACCCCCCCACCCCACCCCCAATGATGATATGTTATACGTCTACTCTGTTGTTGAGCCAATTATTATATAATGTATAATCGATGGTGGTTTTTGATGAATGTATGTTACTTGTATACCTGACCTGGGGCTCTTGTCACTCACCTGGCTTCCTCCCACAGAGATAGTAGGCTAGTCGGTCCGTCAGCTCATACTGGATCTCCACCAGCCTATCAGCCAGATCATGGTGACCCGCTTGCCTGCCAACACAGACAGTTACAGTCACCCGATATGGCTCTACCACAGACAGAACGCAATAAATGAAAGCGATTGAACAGTGGTAAATCCAACCTGGCGTGGTCGATGGGGGTTTTGACACTGCTGTCGGGGGCTCCGGGGTCCGCGCCGTAAACCGTCAATAACTCGGCCTGAGACACCTGTCCAGCTTTGGCAGCCACGTGCAGTGGTGTGTTCCCTTTTTCCTTCGGGAGAGGACAACACATTCGTTATCAGAGATTATTCTAAGATAGACGGAGGCAGGTTTCACTGTATGTCTGTTGGGCTGGAAGAGGCTTGCGGTGCTGGAATCTTACTGGATGAAAGAAGTTGGCTTGTGCTCCCAGAGATAGTAACCGCAGACACGTTTCAAGATTCCCTGTGCGTACACTTGAATGGAGTTGCTGAAACATACAAATCAACAGTTAGTAAACAGAAATATTGCTCGCAGAGCATAACTGGAGTGGTTTAAATGAGTTGCCCAACCTTGCTAAGGTCCTTGGCTGTGAAGCTGTCGTCATCTCGGCAAGGCATCCGGTGGACGAAAGCCAGCATTTGATACTTGGCCTTAATAAACTCGGTCTTGTTTGGGCTTTGAGAATGACATGACAAAGAGGGCGCAAACAGAAAGACACACGCTCATGAGCGGTGGGCCAAAGAGAAAAGTTCCACGCACGAGTCAAAACAACCCTTTTTTACTGTTCTGATGAATTCATCCACGTAGCAATAAAGTCCAAAATATTTATGTTCACAAGACAGTCATGACTCACTGCACTTTGTCCTGAGGGCTGGCCTTGCGTCTCCCACTCATCAACGACGCAGGGTCCAGCAGAGAGTGCTCCCATATTGAGTTTGCTCCGTTGTTGTATAACGTCTGAACCATCTGAGAAAAGGACAAATAGGAAGGAACTGAAATGATCCACATCGACTCACGCAACACAATACTAGGTGGCTTTGAAAAGCTCCTTTCCACCACAGGAAAACATCTCAAACACACACTCACACGCACACACGCACACACGCACACACGCACACACGCTATTTTTGGACCAAATCAATGGTGCTCTCTGCTCAAGGCGAGAGCAATCTTGAGTAACAACACAAGAGTGGCTGGAAGTTTTGCTCTAATGAACCGTTGTTCCCTCAATGGATTTCAGTTGAGCACAGATAAAAAGGCCTAGAGACACAGACATCCATGAGACATAAAACAGAGCAATGACTACACACGATTGAGCGCCAGGATAATGATCTCATCTCAACATTTGCGGTTTCCGACGATGGCCGCGCCACTTTCCCCCACAGCTGTAAAGCAGGGCAGTGTACGCGGTGAGACGGCTCTTACTTGTAGTTGCGTGGGAGGCCATGGCGTGTGAGTCAGGTGACGGACTTGCGAGCTGTGTCGGCCCAGACTCCGGTGAACGCTACAGCACTCATCACATATCAACACCCCCCTGTTGACTGATGCCCAGCGAGGCTCTGAGGGAAGGAAGAGAGAACAAGTGAGTGAGAGAGAGAGAGAAGACGGAGACTTCCAAAGAATATTTAGAAGCCGAAGCGCCTGGAAAGGTTGAATTTTGACAGGCCTGACCTAGTTGTGTGTTATCACTAGCCAATGAAAGGGCCTGCCTGAGAACCAAAGAGCACTGCTCCCCAATTGTTATGTCATTCTGACTACGCACAACTGTCCCTTCTCATATATCCCCTAGCTACATCAGCAGATGGCCTCGGGGCTTGGCATACACGGATCAGTTTAAAGCCTATCACACGTTATCGCAGCTTCCCTCGATTTCTCACACCGTCTTCCCGACTGGCCTTTTCCACGGCGGACATTCATTATTCAATGCTTTGGCATACTGGCCTTGGCAGACCACGTCACTTTTCACTCGGCTGCGAACTCTAGTCCCAGCAGCCCGGCCGTTCTTTGGGTCTCCCATTTACAGTGCACTTGACAGCCAAGCGGCTATCTCAGACACGCCCGTGGAAATCTCTATGACTTCAGTCTAACTAGCTCAGATCTCTGCAAACAGAGGAAACCATATTTAGGCAACAGCTATAAGAAGTAAGATGATCACTAACCCAAGCACCGACCTAAGAGGCTACTGACTCTGTCTGCATTCGGTGTACATTTCTATCTAGATTGTCATTTAGTCTACTAGGCCACCCCACTTATGTCTATAAAAAACAATGAGACAAAAGTCTAGACCAGTGGCCAAGGCCTATACATCTAATTGGACGGAAAAAAAATCTATTCCACAAATGGGTTGTAGGTCTGCCAAATGCCAAGAGCCTTTCTGTGACCGTTGGCAAGCAGTTTTGTAGAATCAAAGCTGAAGGTGCCATCTGCAGCTGAGCAAAGAGGAAGTGGAACTATCACACATTTTAATATAGGTCCCCTAAAAATGCTCAATTCTTCGCATTCACCAGCCTAACCGAGCAGTTTCCTCTTTCAAAACGACACTCAGCAAGACAAAGTTTTAAGCTCGAAACCGGAACAGATCCAGCAAGATTGCTTATAGTCATCAAATAGCACAGAAACTTTAATTTTCTTTGCTTAGGTTCAAAGTCACACACTACTACAGGGGGGATAGCAATGTAGTTAAGCAAAACAAACTTAAAACACTTTGAAACACTCTGATCTTACTTGGCCACAAGTTTGAATGTACAGCAAAGTCAATTTGGAGGCTTTTCTTCTTACATTACAAGCAATACAACAAAAATCTATTCTAAAACCACTACAGAGTGTTTGGGTCTTGCTATGCTGCTAAATAACATTATCACTTACATCATGAACTTATCAACCATGACAAACACATAGCTACCCGTGTCATTTAGTTTAACTACACATTCAAAGTAATTTCTTGTTTGTTTTTTTATGCCTATATTATTGTGTTATTGAATTAAAGATTAGATTAGATTACAAAAATCTTCAAAGTACAAAAAAATGACGGTCTCTAAACTGATGGACTTTGTGGCTTACACTTCCCTATGATTGGCAGCGGGGTTGTCACTTGCTTTGGCAACAGCTGATACAAGGTGTGGGGTAGCAGCTGCTGGGTCTGGGGGCCCGGCTAAGCCACCTGGTGCAAGGCACCCTATGTATGTCCCTCCCTCCTTCCTGCCCACTGACGGCCTAGTGCTGACAAGTCTACGCTTTATTCAACTAGTGGTGATAAATTAAATTTACGTCTGGAACTACTAAAAGTAGTCAGGCCCAACAATAACAACTGGTAGTAGCGGCAATCCAGGGCAATCCAGGGCAGCCCAGCTGGCGTTGAGGCAAGGGAGCTTGACTATGCGTTATTTTTAGTGAGTATAGTCTCGTTAACAAAGTTTCTGTCATCGTCCATGATGTTTCTATACCACCACCTAAATGTTATGGCACAAACTATGTCTATTACACCCAAGGAGTCCATCCTGATAGTCCCAAGAGATGCATTTTGTATAGGTCTTGGCCTCTGTACTCCTTATGAACGGACATCACATCTATATTTGTGGGAAAATATCGTTACTCTGTAGTTGCAGCTTGTGTATATTTCCCATTTGATTCGTTTTGCTATCTCTTTTTTTTTAAATTGTGTCAATGAAAGGAGAGCTATACAGGAGTTGTGCAGCTCAAAACAAAAGCAAATGTTTGCCCAGAATTCATAGCATCCAGTCAATTGCCTCAACATCCTGTTTTTCTTCCTGTGTTCACTGGACAACACATTGTTTTTTAATAAGAGGCAAGCCAACAATGCCAAGTTTCTATATGGGGGGAAATTATTGTAACTATTAAAACTTTGCTAAACTAAAAACATTTATCAATTTTACACTAAATGATTATTGAAATCCAAAATAGAAAGTGGGTATGACAATCCATGCACTGTCATTCTTGCCTAAATCTGAGGATATGTAAGATCTAGGGTGTGCCATCACACAAAATACACACAAAATAAACTTAATCGTGAATGACTGCCATTTATGTATATGCTATATATTTGGATGACATCAATAACAGAATGCTTTCTTTATGTCATGAAAAAAGTGGGTGAACACCAATAAAATGTTGACCAAAATAACCCACACATTTCCATCAAGCAAACTAAATTGTATCGAGACGGCACTACAGCTAAAGAATATAATGGAAACGGGAATATTCCTTAGGAACCTTCCTCTGATTTGAGGCTGAGTCTCAAGGACACTTGTCCCTCTTCATGTAGACTTCTTGATACTCCGGCTTAGGTATATATCACTCACTTAAGCTTGTTTAGCAAATATTTGTGCTGGCAAACAACAAAGTAAAAAATATCGTGACATTTAAACCTACCTGGAACACTGCAATCGGCGCAAATTTCACTATTCCGTAAGCGTTTGGACATCCTTTGCTTTTAGTTGAGTCAATGAATGTCCTTAAAAAACCCGGGGAAATTGATAGGTTGTATTGTCTTTACATATACATTTGGTAGATAGGATGTGCTGAACTAGCTAACATTAGCTTATTAGCTAACGTTAGCTCAGCTGAACAGCTAACGTTAAACCCAAGACTAGACAGAGCTGGAGGTAATGTAATTGCTAAATAAAAGTAGCTAGAATAACGCTCCTATCCGGCTGAACAGTTATTTCCCGAACTGCACTGCTTTCAGTTCTCAGCTATTTATTCTGAGCATGCAGTACAACCACTTGCAACAAAAACGGCACAAGATTGGACAGAAGACAAGCAGCTCACTAAAGCGCGTACTGCCCCATTCAGGGAGCAACTTGATATAGCTACGTTCTGCGTCAAACCAGAAAGCGTGCTAAACGCAATAACAAGGTTACGTTTGAGATACCTTTGCGTGGTTTCGTTTGCTATTCGCCGCGCAGCTAATCATAGGCATGTTTACAAATGTGCTTGTTTTCGTTTATTTTTGTACTCATCTATTTCCTCTATTTGACTTTCAAATTTCAAATGAACAACACCTTGTTCAATAGTTTCAGTTTAGCGTTTCATGCGTCCTCACGCTGACCGTAAACATTTGTTTTTCAAGAATATTTAAACAAGTTTCTACAAATTTAAACGTTTACTGGAACAAGACCTAAATGTGTGATCAAGTAGGGTCAAACCAAAACTATGGTGCTGAGGTTGGAATAAAAAAGAAAGCAGTTTTATATGTTATGTTGCTAGGGTGAACCACCTCCAATGGTCATACGTAAAGCAAGTTTAAACCACATTACAAGCTTTCGTCTCATATTTTTTACATTTGAATACTATCGAGTTAGAACTGCCTTGCAGTGACGCCCCATCCCTTAGTTTTGAATGGTCGGTCTTTACTTTGGATTGAACTATTAATTACCGGAGGGAATTTTGTATTATTGAACACAGCCATGTATGCCAACAGTATTTGATTTCAGTAATATGTATTTTGACATCTTTGCATATAGGGATAACTACATATATTTAATTAGCTGTAGAAATTAAAACGGGTCAAATTCTTGAATTGAAAACACCCCTACAACATTAGTCTCGTCTTGACACTTCCTTGTTGTTCAAAAGTTTTATTTTGAGGAAAGTTGCCCTACGCAATTTCACATATTGTTGTTATTTATCGAGATAATGTTGAATTGAATGTCCATTTCGGTGAAAACAGAGGTTAGTACAGTTATGCCCATGGCTGTAATTATTACCTAGCTACATTATTAAGCTCATAAAAAAGAAAAATGTCCTCGGCTGACGAAGATTTCAGGGTGAAGTTTCCTCTGCACATCTTGGTGTGGGAGAATGATTACAGGAAATTGGAAAACCTTTTGAGCCAGGTTTGTTACAAAAAATAAATGTATTAGTGACTGACGCTCACCAAACATTCGCACTGGCTGACGCTAGGAACGTTTGACGTGTATTATCTGTTTTCGTTTCATTTATGAAGTCTACATAATGTATGGTAACCCTGTCATTATGCATCCTGCAACTGATTGCTAATTGCGCCAACGTTAGATACAAGTCTATTAACTCGGTGCTTTTATACATATCGAGTTTTTACCATTGCATTGACTAAAATTAGATTAGGTCAACCAGATCCACATTATATGGTCAAACAATGTCATTTCTAACGTTATCGTAATTACAATTTTAAGAACTGCATGAGCTGAAACGAGTGTTCTTCGAAGAACCTAATATGTGTAATCAAGCATAATCGATCCAAATTGCGACAGAATGTGGGTGGCGATTTAGCTGCCCTGATCTACTGCCACGGAGAATCACTACTATTGAGAACCCTGAATTGAGAATAATTGTGACCCAGGGAGATTGTTCATGCTCTCTATGTGGCTCTGGAAGTAGCCATGCCTTTCTGCCAGGCTTGGAATGCGACGGGAATGTGTTCTATCAATGCTATAAAATACTACCTTCGTTATGGCTACATTCCTAATGCCTCAACTGAGAAATTGAGAGCATTTGAGCCTATCTGACAAGGCAATTGGTAAAATTAAAATATTTTGCTATGTTTTCATAGAACGACATAGAGGCTGTGGATCCCAGAGGAAGGACACCCGTTCATTTAGCTGTGTCACTTGGTCATCTGGAGTCAGTGAGAGTTCTTCTGCGACATGGTGCTGAAGTTACCAAAGAGAATGCCAAGAATTGGACAGGTTTGCTAGACTTAATATTATTACATATTGTAACATGTATGTAACATATGAGTTATATCCAGTATACACGTCGGTGTTTGTCCATCAAGGGAAGGCTAGAAAGCTTGTTTATTTGTTATAAAACTGTAAAACTGAATATCCATTTAGACTCCCCTTGTTCCTATTTTCCAATGTATTGTATTTGTATGTAGTGTTGCAGGAAGCGGTCAGCACTGGAGACCCTGAGATGGTTCAGTTGGTTCTTCAGCGTAGAGACTACCTCAAAGCTTCTACTGCCCTTGGTGGAGTACCTGAACTGCTGTCCAAGATTCGAGAGGTTTGTCGTCCTTTACTCGCTTTCAATGGCTGTTTGTGGCTCTCAGTAGGTCATGAACAGATGTGTGGTGAACAAGTCTGGTGCAAACCGGCTGCCGTGGCATACACAGGCGACCAAACTGTGAACCCCCCTACATACACACACTCACACACACACACACACAGTGTAAAGGACTTCGGGTTCCAGAAGTTCCAGCATCTCTATACAATGCACACAGCGGTATGGCAATAATGCATGTGTAAAGTTCCTTCTTTCTCCTTTTAACTAAGTTATCAACATTTTCACTTAAATTAGAAAAAGAAGTCACCTAAAAGAAATTTCTCTATTCAACTTTAGTCTCCAGATTTCTACATGGAAATGAAATGGGAGTTCACGAGTTGGAGTAAGCATTACTTTTTAACAGCCTTCTTTTTCACTAAATTTTCAAAAATGTATTTGTTGTGAATCTTGATAATTGATTTTGATGTCTCGTTGCCTCCCTAGTACCTCTTCTGTCCCGGGTTTGTCCTAGTGACGTGTGCCGTATCTGGAAGAGTGGTGCCAGCCTGAGAGTGGACGCAACTCTGCTGGGCTTCGAAAACATGACGTGGATTAGAGGCCGTCGAAGCTACATCTTCAGAGGAGACGGTGAGTCCTTATTCAATGTACCGACAGGCCTCAATCAAACTTTTAGCTGGTTACCTTGTCAATTGATTGCTTAACGTGTCTCTCTTTATGGTATTGGTGTTGGTATTTCCAATGGCAGATACATGCACAGAGTTAATGGAGGTGAACCATGACGAGGAAGTGGTGGACACGGAGCGTTTTGACATATCCCGGGAGATGGAGGATGTGACTTTAGACTCCATGCAGCCTGCCCAGCAAGATGTGGCCAAGAGACTGACGACCCCTATCGTTAACACGTATTTGGACACCAAGGACATTGCTTTTGAGAGGCACGAGCCTGTCATTATTATCATTTGACGTTTTAATATAAATGAATACATCAAAATAAGATGTGCCAGATATTTCAATCCTAAAATGCCTCTATATGTGTTACAGGAATAAATCTGGAATCTGGGGGTGGCGAAGTGACCGAACAGAAATTGTTAACGGTTTCGATGCTAAGGTTGATTTATATCTATCTTTTGATCGATCAATCGTTATTGCATAATATCACTTACAGTTTATGACGAGGAAAATTAGATAGTTATTTTTTCGTGTAACATTCTGTGTCCATTTCAGGTGTTCAGTGTGAACAATGTCAATGTGGTTATTAGAACAAGGACAGAACATCTTACAGATGAAGAAAAGGCCAGGATAAAAAGTATGTGTGAAATATGCTGTGGTACGACAAAGATTTGTTTGAATCTTATGCTTTAACTGGATAACAGGCCATTATTCCCAAAACCCGTAATTCGGCTGTGTACTTGTAGGTGAAAGGAATGTCCTGGAGTCTCTTTTAGGAACTGTCGAGCAGCATATAAGCGCCCAAGGGGTAGGAAAATGTTACCTTAAAATTAGTGTTTTAAAAATAGCCCCTTCCTAGTCCTGCTAGACCTCGGTTAAATGTATAATGCATGACTGAATTGTGTTGATAGGACCTCACTCTAGAATATGCAACCGCCACCAATCCCACTGCCATTACACCGGAGGAGTATTTTGACCCAGATTTTGACCTTGGGGACAGAGACATTGGCAGGCCTATTGAGCTCACCACCCGAACGCAAAAGTAAGAACATGAAATGCAAAAAAAAAAAAAAATTGTGTTTTTATCACAAAAACATGTAGCATCACATTGACTTGAATGAATGAATGAATGAATGGATGGATGAATGAAGACATTTACCATTATGTTATTTATGTATTCAAAATAATGCTTAATGTTCGTCTTAGATTTAAGGCCACGCTGTGGATGAGTGAGAAACACCCCCTGAGCCTGGTGGAACAGGTGACCCCCATCATTGATCTCATGGCTCGGACCAGTGCTCACTTTGCACGGCTGCGGGATTTCGTCACTCTAAATTTTCCTCCAGGATTTCCTGTTAAAATAGGTATTTTACCTCAGTTCCTCCCTATAGTAGATTGCACTGGAGGGACAGTGTAGAAAGTGATACTATTTTTGGTTTAGTCCGTCTGTGGAAAGCTTTAAAAGGACATCTTTTAGAAGTCTTATTTTTCCCCCAATGTTGTTTGCAGAGATTCCCCTATTCCATGTGCTTAATGCCAAGATTACATTTGGGAGTGTCAACAAATGTAGCACAGGTGAACCAGTGGACACCCCCCCGTCTGCTACAACACCTACACCAACAGAGGGAGAGGGGGAAGCTGCAGGTAGAAACACCACAGACCAATCTAATGCAATCAGAGCATATCGCCAACCAATCAAAACAAACCTATTTCAACAAATTTGCGTTAAGATGTGAGAAAGCCTTGTACGTGTTATAATTAGAGCATGCCCTCAATACACAACAGCTAAAGTCTCATTGAGCTGTCATGTCAACTGCAATTCTTCTGCTTTTCTACTGTCCAGCCCTGCCGTTGTTCCAGGTGTGCCCTTCGGTGTTTGAGGTGCCGGCCCACTACCGGCTTCGTGGAGGCCATCGCGGGGGTCACCACACTCCCATGTCCAACAACGATGAAGAGCTTCTGCAGTATGCCATACACCAGAGTCTCCTGGAGTCCAGCGGAGTCCCCGGACAGGTCATTGGTTTCAATCACTTGTTAAGTCTCAGAGGGCTATTTTGGGTTCCAAACAACTGTCTTGCCTTCGCACAATTGTCTTGCCTTCACACCTTTTATAAGTACTAATATCAATAATAAATTGTATCTGTGTAGTGTTTTTCTGAATCCCAAAGAGGATTAAAGTAGTAGTAATAATAATAATATAGTAACTTCCTTGTTCTCAGGCTTCAATGGCTATGTCCTCTTATCTGATCCGTGCTTGGTTTACAGGAAACAAACTGGGATTATGCTAATGGCGACGTTGCTGACAATGAGTTCAGCAGCCAAAGTGAAAGGTATGCTGGTTCAGTCTATTAAACAAACGATGGTGTGATGCGACAACATCAAAGAGGTTGCCAATGTACTTTCAAGTATACAGCAAACTGAAAGACTAGGTACCGTGGCATAGGCATGACTGTTTGTTTTTTTCTGCATTCCTCCCACGTTATCCCAGAAGCGTCCCAGAGGGGGCGCTTGTGGACTTAGGAGACACCTCCAGCCCTGCAAGCTCAGGGTCAGCATCAAGCCCTGATTCAGAGCTCCGCCTGGCCATGGAGCTGTCAGCCCGGGCACAAGCAGAGGAGGAGAGGAGGAGGAAGCAGGAGGAAGAGGACCTGGAGAGGATTTTGCAGCTATCACTCACAGAGAAGTAAAGCAGGGAAAAAAGGGAACGAGAAGTAAGGCCATGCCTTGCCATAACCGCATTAACTTTACGAGATCCCAGAGGCAGCCACCACTCCCCCGACCCACCTAACCTTCAACCACAGTCCACTATGCAAAAACGTATTCTTTTATGTAACAGATCATTTCCACAGCCAATATCACCCTCTGCATACTATATCTATTTATACAATCTTCAATAGCTATTTTTTGGTAAGAACATACTCCTTTGTACATTTTATATATCTTCACCTAACATAGTCCCTCTTCTATCTTAAGGGTTGTCCTTGGAGTCTGAGATTATTCTTAAAGTAGTGCTTTGTTGTTGTTGTTGTTTTTTTCGTCTAGACTGCAGCCTGCAGCGTGGGAGTTGTAGTTAAAGGAGGCTAGTATTTAGAGTACTTAAGATGATAATAATATTTCAACAGAGCAGCTTATGCAGAGGCTCATATTTGATGACTACAGGATTGCATATCTCAGGGTTCCATTGATCCACAGTCACCATGCTTTGTATCTACTGCTAAAGTGGAATACTTTATTTTAGCATTTGAAATGGGTTATTTGTTCTTTCTTTCTAGTAGAGGCTGACTTCTGTCATTCCTTGACAGAAAACTTGCTGTTGTATTTCTGCTCATTTTGTCCCTTAACTTTGGGGTCCATTTCGTTTAAACCAGTTAACTATTGTCTGGGAGGATGGCAAAGTGATTTTCTTCCCACATTATGTGATTATATTTTTTGGGGGTTGAACTGCTTAATGCCGAGCATGTGTAATGTGTAAGAACTTTGCTGCACCATGTCTTAGCTGTGCACAAAGAACATAACTTACTCTCCCAATGCAGTCAGTAGCCTGATTTTGATTTTGTTGTATTCCACAATAATTCTTGTTTGAGAGTGTTCTGATCTCATTGATAATTTATTATCACCAATAATCATTTATTAAGCATCAACCATACCCACCTCAACTCAAAGAGCCAATTTCATATGCCACTGTGCCTGCCTGTGGATGACTAGCATTATTGCAGTGGTGCAGCATTAATTATTGTCAAAGAACAATTTAATGATAATATAAAATGGGTTCGTTATATCTTAGAAACCCCATCATTCTATGTAGACCATTGTCTACAGACTGAGCTAAGTATTTTTGGGCTTGGGTTCTAACATACCAACTTCATATAGAATCACCTTTTTATATGGACTGATGAGTTGTCATTTTTACTTTACTACATACGGTTGATTGGGGAAAGTGGTGACTGGTGTGCTCAAGGCCACTCAGACCAATCCTACTAATGTCACTCAAGAGAGCTGAGAATGCCTTATTTTACGGAATGAGATTAAGTTGTTTCAGTTTTAGAAGCGTGAAAATAATTGCAAACTATAACCACTGTAGTTCATCACCTTGATATAAGATATCGTTGGTGTAGCGCTATGTCTGATTTTCTGGGTTTCGAGCTCACTATCGCTAATGCATTGATTGAATTGCCAAACTGCTGAACAGTTCACTGTATCAGGGTAAGCTTCGGTTATAACTTCAAGGGACAGTCTTTGTAATGCGCTATTTGCTAGCCACAAAGCTTATTTTTTAACATGTTAATGAAAACATTTGTCAACAGCTGTGTTGGTTTCAAGATGTTCCCTCTATAAATAAAAGCACTTTATTTCTATGAGGAAATTGTGGGGTGTTTGTGACGAATTATGTATCTGGACACTAACCCAAAATGATATTTGATCTAACTGGGTTTAAATGCAAAAAGTCCAATGGCTTGATTTATAAAGATGATAGATGAGCTGTTGCAATGTAGAATTGTCATTCAATTGGCCATTGTCAAAATGTAGAAAGAAAAAAATCCTAATACTACATACCTGAACCACAAGGGTTTGTCGTACCATTTAAAAGACACAATTGGTTAGTTCGTGGTTTTATGGAGTACAAATGTAAACTACAGTTAGTGTCTTATTTGTTGATTTACAGTACATAAGAATTATTTTTCTTTAAATTAAATTTAAATTGTCAAGCCATGATGAACATGCACATGTATGACATGGTCCACCAAAGTGACCCTAAAGTAAACTTCCTCTCTGTCTTCTCCATCCTTTACCTCGTGCTCTCACTGCCTCCATGTGTGCAGAGTTCTCACAAAAGATGTTATCTTACCTGAGGTCATTTTGTGGCGCTAAGGCTCAGACTGTATTGGTGTTTTCATATATGCGGCGGGGTGTTGCCAATTGCAGGTGTTTTGTTCTTGGAGCAGAACAGTTTTCATTCTTCAACAAAGAATTGAAAGTATGAAAATGTGTGGTAGTAGTGTTTTGCAAAATTGCTAACAAAGTGCAAAATGTACACGGATAAATGAGTACTTTGTTGTTTGTAGTAATGCTGCCTTGGTTTAAGCTATGGTTACATAAGATAACGTTTTGACACTTTTGTCTGAGCATTCAACTTTAGTGTTTTAGCAACTCGGAAGAAAAACAACCTGAACGGTTCTATAGCACAATATACATTTTCAATATGGAACCATATAGAACTGTTTGGGTTTAGTATGGACAACATTAAACCTTTTGAGGTTTAAAACCGTGTCACATCACCATTTGGAGTCTCGGGGGGGTTCTTTGTTGAACTATTTGGGCTGTGCTGTATGGATCCATTAGAGACACTAATATAGGACCACATAGTACAATGGAAGGTCCTGACACCCACCCACAGTGCTGTGCAAAGGTTTTGGGCAGGTGTGAAGTCTTTGAAGTTAGGGGAAAAACATAAAATAAAATACAAAGTGAGGTTTAAGCAAATTTGTTTCAAATCAACATATGGTGTGACCACCCTTCACGTTCAAAACAGCATTCCGTGCCTAAAACCTATGCACTCTACTGATTACCATATGAGGCTCTGCTTTTTTCTTATGACAAAACGAATTTAGTTCAAAAGGTACAATAGAAAACATAAAAATCTTAACACATAATCCCCATTGATTATGAACCTAAGAACACTGTTTTTTGGTCTGTTAAGAACCATAGCTTTTTATGTAGGATACCACATGCACATACAGATCTGTTTTGTTTGCTTCCAAACAGAGGCACCATCCTTGCTTGTTGTAAATCTGGCATCTGTACTCTGGCTACCCTACTACACCAATTATCACAGAACTGTTTACTGTGGGGCAATTTGATTATATGAAGAAAAAAAAATACTATATGGCCTCAATATTGTGTAGGAGGATTCTATTCTAAAAATAGAACGGAAAATTGTGTTTGTCAATTTCAGGTGCGCTGTAATTAAGACCAGAGGTCAATCATTTTATAATTTAATTACGATGATTGAAAAAGTGAGTACAAGCATAACAAAGATTAGGCCCAATGCTTGTTACTTTTGAAATCGTAATGCAAGAAATTATTTTAACGTGATTTTCACATCTGTTGGTTTCCATTTAGAATCCATTCAGCCAATGAATGTTCACTCTCTAAGTATGGCTAGAAGAGATGTTCACTGCCGTTACAAACATTTTGAATTTTACAGATATCACAATCAAATGAGGGATTGCTTTGAACAAATTGTAATATTTCAACATCCGCTTACTAGGCCTGCTGACCTTTAAATAATAAAAGATAATGTGAAATTTGTTTGCAAAAAATATATATTAAAATACCAATCTAAAGATGACCACAATTATGAAAAGGAGGTAAAGGGCAATTTCTGAGTCAGAGTTCTTGGTTTGGCTCATTGGGGGGATGAGTAAGTGACAGCCCTATTCCCACTTTCCGCCACTTAAACATGGCACACAGGCATAGATCCAGAAGTGCACTCTGTTTCCATGGCTGTGGATTACGGGGAATGAGATCTCTCTCTTTCTCAGCCTGTTACTTGCCATATTCTTTTGCAATAAAAATTAGACTGGCCCAAATAGGCTTCTTTATAAGCAATCCCTTCAAAAGGCCAAAAGTTCAAATTGTGGAAGGTTTCTCTGGGTGATGGCTGAAATCACATGTATAGATGTATATGCTCAGCCTTTGAACATGTGCACTATGCTTACAGGTGTATAGACCCTATTAATTAGATAACAATGTTACCTCAAAATGGTTTATTGTTCATGATTACACTGGATGTATTTAAGAGCTAAATTTCAGCATCAATACAAACATGGCACTCAGAAATTACAAAAATAAATTAATGCAATGTAGCAAATACTTTGCTAATCATGTGTTCTGTATTATTTTTGTACCTATGCTCTAATCAAAAAACTTGATTGTAGTGTGGACTTTGGGCGTCAGGTAAGTCATGGCCGCTTTTCTCAATACTTTTGTATCGCGGATGAGTGGGAGTGAGACCACAATAGGAACTCTGGTGGCACAAAACATTTGCAAGCCTAACCACCGAGCACAACAGAGCAGCATAAAGAGACAGTGTTTCCTCAGATATTGGTGTTCTAAGGGTGACGTTGCACAGGTCACCTTCGATGCAAAGGCTTGTAGACACACACTGCCATCACTATCATCGCCACCAGCAGGACAGAGAAGACGCACACCAGGGTAACTGTAATATATCAAGTAGTTCTCCGTTAACAATTTTCAGATCAAGTAATGATAGTTAAAGCACTAAACTGCCAATGCAATTAAATATCGCTATACTACGAGACCTTATTCACTATTATCAGACTCATTGAATAAAGGCCTAATTTGACGGCAGGAGCAGGTGCTTCTTGCAACGATACATAGCCTGGATTTGTTTACATTGGTGTAACCCTAGAAAAAACCTTACCCAAATTTTGATTTTGCAGGACCACATAAGGTTTTTCGTTTAGTTTAAAGTCATTCAATTGCCCGTTCACCAATGCACCAATGGTGATAAAACACAGAATTACTCTTTGCGTAATATAGCACCGCATCATTGTTGAAGCGATTCGTGGGGAAATGATGATGAGGAAGGAGCGCAAGCAGAGTTCAGTCACTGACTGATATTTGTCTCTGGGTCCTAAAGCCTACCAATGATTTAATTTAATAAGTCCCTGCTGGAAATATGTATTTATTCTGTGATTGAGATATTTTTTTCTGGACGCTTTTTTTGTTCTTTATTCGAGTTACTATTTGATCATTGCTGGATGTTTTTCTTCAAAGCATATTTTACTTTCTGGATGTATCTTGGTAGATAGCATGCTCTGGGGTGTGTGATGTTTTGTCTCATTGAAAAGTATAAACATAATTTCAGTGTGTTTGTGTGCGTGTGTGCGTGTGTGCGTGTGTGCGTGTGTGTGTTTGGGTGTGTGTGTGTATGTGGGGGGGGGGGTTAAAAGCAAATGTCAAAGTGCAATGAAATATAAACATAAAGGTCAAGCTCCTTGGGGTTGATAATCTTTACATCATTACAGAGCATGACTGATGCATATGGCCTTTACCTCATCCTCTGTTCAGATCCACATGTACAAACACTTTGCTACTGGTAGTAATATGCCTGAAAACCATAATAGGTTCTGGAGAGTGTCTTGGAGTGGGAAATGTTATTGGAGGCTTCCTGGCTCCATCAGTCACAACTAAAAGAAACATGTCCAGCTGTATGCATTCAGAGTATTGAGGAGCCATCCTCTAACGTTGTGAGATTTCAGGGTTTGGAAGCTTTCCAATATGGGAACAATTCTTTATGTGCATTATACTATCAAGATCTGTTAGGTCTCTTAAACATATTTTTTTATTTACTCTGTTATGATCATTATCCTATGTTTACATGTTTGCTGTAAACAAAATGATCAAATTCTCCCTTTTACAGTAGTCACTATGGACACAAGCGTTTGATAATGTAGTCACATTGTACTTAACAAAGGACCTCTCTTAGAGACAGACACTGCCAGCAGAGACGTCACATCGAGTAGTTCGTGTTGCAGAACTCTCTGAGACGTTATTGTTTATCGTAGGTTCACTTTGCACATCAGTCACTGAATAGCTGTGCAGTGGTTCCTCCGTTCACAGTCAAGTTTTTCAAGCTGTTCATGATGTTGAAAAGAGCCCCCATCGAGTAGCACGCCTTTCATGTGTACCTCATCTACTCCGCTCCACTCTGCTCTGTTCTGCTGGTCTGTTTGAGCGACACCTCGACTGCAACAGCTCAGACAAATGGACTTTGATCCCCCCACCCACCCGGAGGAATATCCAAATGAGGAATTGTGTGTTCCCATTTATATTCTTGTGTCCTTGAAGCGATCAAGCTTTGCTTACCATGACTGGCTTGTGCTGGTAACCATGGGTTTGGGGCCGGGAGGGTTCTGTTTAATAAAACATTTCATTAAAAGCATTTGAAGGTGGAAGCTGTTCTGTTACCTTGTATGTTGATGAACGCTGGACATTGCAAATCAGCCTGTTAATTAGAACACCTCATTGAGGGGAGCAGAGAGAACGCTGTGACAATGACATGAGAGGACAACCTCTCTGAGATGAAAATCTGCAGCAGGTTTACCTTTACCGCGCAGGACAATCCCAAAGAAACCCCTGAAACCATGGATTCAGACTACATCATGTGTCCAGTTTTGTTTATCTTGCAAGTGAAGTACAAACAAGAGTACCAACTAAATTATGTAATGTTTTTTATAATAGCCAGTCATTTCAGTATTCAAGACAGCTGATATTTGAGGCGTTTTTTTATCATCCGACACAAACGGGCCTGATTTTGAAGTTGGACTGTCGTAAAAAAAACATTATTTTGGTTAATCTGCTTGCCACATAAAATGTATGAACTCTTAGACAAAGATAAAATAGAGAAAGTGGTAACACTTTATTTTGAATATGCTTAGTAAATCATATATAAATAATTGGTGTTGCTAGTCTTCTCCAAATTTAAATAAATTGAATAGTTTCTAG
>JAVQJS010157426.1:0-18789 GCA_036024795.1 Galaxias rostratus
TCCGACTGACACATGCACACACTAGAAACTGTGAGCTATAGCGAGCCACAAAATATAAATATATATATATATATATATATATATATATATATATATATATATATTGTATATATATATAATTTAATATATATAAAAAATAAGGAAAATAAGATAAGTACAAAAAATCCCGGGTATCGTTTCTTTGGGCCCTCCTGGTTAAAAAGGAGATGAATTATGTGAGAGGTTATCTCTGTGTGATTTGGGTTGACTCGCCACAGGATGTGACAAGGTCAGCGTTTCTCTCACTGTGCATTCCTGGATCTAATGGTACCAGGGCCACATTTAGCTGAGACCTGCCTGGATAAGGAGCACCTACAGCTTCAGTTTCTGCAAGTAAATGCAGGAATAGACCAATTAGAAAAAACGCACCACTGCACATGTAAGAGGAGCGGAAAGCATTGCTCTAAAGCCCCTTAAAAAATATGATATTGCGTAAATTCGCCCTCGAACACTAGCAACACAGTTATGTCCCTTTGGAATTGTCTTTCATATTCTAAGGCATGCAGTGTTTTTGTTGTTACGAAATAGCGGTCAGGTTTTGTACAGCTTTTTAGAAAGGAGACTATTGCATCCATTGCAGCTGCCCCTCTAGTTATCTACAATCTTCTGTTATTTCAACGTGAAAAAAATATGATAGAGTTGCATGTAAAAAAAGCCCTGTATTTGCCATCATTGCCAGTTTTGCAACACAAACATGCTCTACTGAACCATAATGGAACAATTACTAAATATGCCTCACACAAGCTAGCTGAATAAATAGAACTTCTTCCACAAACCTGTCACACGGTAAAAGCTAATTATTTGTGTATGCACAAGAAAACTGATTACCCAGTGAATAGCAAAACCGACACCCTGTTAGCGCACAATAACATGACAAAGACTCAGAACACATCGTTCCAGATGTATATAGTCCATACATCCATTGTCAGAACCGCTTATCCTACGCAGGGTCGCGGGGGGGGGCTGGAGCCTATCCCAGCCGACTTAGGGCGAGAGGCGGGGTACACCCTGGACAGATCGCCAATCCATCGCAGAGATGTATATAGTCGATACATATAATAGAACGAAAATGCATTTTTTTTCTTTCAAAGCCCAGCTTGTCTTGAATGAATATTTGATGTCGAATACCAAACGCCGCCGCCTCTCCAGTTATTTATTTTTTTCAAAACAATTTCAGAATGGGGAACAAGTCTGAGTGGAAGGAAGAGGGGAGCAGTGGTAGCGCTTCACTGACTTCCGTTCCTAGGCAGCGCACATCTCAGATCATGTCCCCAGAGGAGCACGTAATTGTCTCATATCCTGTCCACAGGACACCTGCTGTTAGCCCAAAGGGATGATGTCACCTTCAACTGGCACGTAATTGCCGTGTGCGTTCGTGCTCTATTTGACACAGCTGTCTTGTTGAACGAGAGCGTGTCGTTCCTGACACGCATAAACAAATTACAGTCATGCACCCTCCATGCTTTTCATGCACAGGAAACACCACGGCTAGACCCCCACACGAATGTAAACACAAAAACAAACATGCGTTCTTCTTGTCCTCTAGAGCCCTGACCTGATCTTTTCCCCTTGTCAGACTGGCACAGCAATGTGGTTGAAACTTTGAACTGTCACGCTGGCACAAAGACTAGGCAGACTTGTCAACCTATAAAAATACAGATGTTGTCATTTGACCTGGTTACTTAAAAGTTTGGCAATCAGTCGGCCCTCCCGCGGCAGACATTAATAGCAATCTTTGTGGATGAACGAAACACCTTGTTAGTCAGGGTGCTGCGTGTAAAGATACGATTATATCATCATTTATACTAAATTAAGGAAGAGGGGACATGCGGATTAGTCTTCACATTTCTTTACCTTTCATCTTATATCTTCCTGTCTTTTCGGTCTGGATCTCACCTTATCGCCAAATTTACAGTAGACGGGATATTTTTCTAATGAAGTGCAGAAAACTCGTTAGAGTGACATTTCAAAGGTATTTCAAAGGTGTATTGACACCTCTGGTCCCCCACTAACCTTCTACAACGTAACAGCGTGAAGTTACTAATTTGTTGTTTTGTTTCACCAGTTTCCAACTCTTGTGGCTCCCCCATATCCATCACTTTTTTTCACCACCCCACTTCCCCATTCCTCCATTGTTCCCATCCCCTTGTCTGTGGCCTTTTCCTCAGCTGGAGAGTAGGGTCACACCAGGTCCTGTAACCCTGTGGTTCGGTAGTCTGCATCTTGCATGGGAGTCGCCATAGCCTGAACAGCAGAGGGAGATCTACTAACGCCATATTTGCATAGGCTTCCTCAAGCCCACAGCCTTTCTCACACTGAATCCAGTCCTCCCTCAAGCACTGGAGCACTTAGTGGATGTTAGATAAAGTGCGTAGGTGGCCCACAGGGCCCGGACAGAGAGAGAGGGAAAGAGCAGTGGGATCACATCCATCCTCTACAGTAGTCTCGTTGGGATGACAATAAAGACAATGCACAGCATCTTCCCTGGACACTTCCTTGGCCTTCTTCCTGCCACTTCCTGCCTGTGCCTCCGACTGACGTCTCGCCTGTTCCACCCACTAACTTCCAGGTAGGGAGATGTGGTAAGCAGATACGCTGTCCCGCACTCGGCGCATTCGGGATATTAATTTGGGTCACCCTTCAAAGGAGCCTTGTTTCTATGGCAACGGCATTTCAGAGGCACGAGGCCCTCTGAGATGGATGCTGCCAGGAAAACGTCATCAACGCGGTAGGCCATCGAACACAGAAACACACTTCAGGCTGCTAGCTTTCAATAAACCAGTCCCAAAATGAAACAGTTGGCACAGTGGCGACAACAATTATATTTACTTCTACAGCATTTGGAACAGCAAAGACGTGTCAAGCCCGATAGTGCTAATTGGGGTGTGCTGACAACCCACTATTCAAGCTGTGGCAACGGAGTGTAAAAGACACTCGTGCGGAGAGTGACGGTCGATAGCGGCACTGTCTAAGCAAAAACCGCTGTATTGAGTTTCCCACCGGTTTGACAGAGGAAGGAGGCGACGTCTGCAGGGGAAATTTTAACTGAGAGTGGGAAGAGCTATTTGGTCGGTTAGCGGTGAACTTACCTCCATAGTATTTTCGACAACGGCCTTACATATCAGTTGGTAAGCTCTTACCTGCATTCAGGGTCCTCAACTCTCTCTTTATTAGGTGAGTAACCCCTGGCACAGAGTATTAAGTGGATATTAATTATCCCCAGGGCACTTATTAAAGAGTTCCAATGTTAACAATCCAATTCCCAACCTCATCGCCTTCAAGGACCTTTGTATTGCAATCTTATGGGAGTTGTCTCTCAATTTTCCCCTAAGGCCACACACCTAGGCATACACAAACATTCTGCTATTGCAGTCACATGCAAATGCACGAGCAACATGTCTGTGTAAGAAAATAAATACCACATCAGAAGGAAAGTCAGGCGGTTCAAAGTGAGAAGAGATGGAAATGTAATGATAGCTCTGCCTGGAGGCAATATGACTCTAAATGGTATTTTTTTCTACCCAATTAGGCAACTGAGCATCAGGACTTTGAAGAACAAAACAAGAGCAAAAACAAAAACAAATATGTATACATACATATATATATATATATATATATATATATATGCGCAGGGGAAACTTTTGAAAGCGCACAACGAAACCTTGAAAAGACAAAGACTATACTGCTCTAGTTTTCATCTTCCCAAGTAAGTCCCGGAGTAAGTCATCTTCCCAAACAACAACCCCTAGTTTCAAGTGATCCAAGCCAAACACATTCCGCAGCTTGGTTCAACAAAACAATGAACTACCTCTGCGTTCCTTCTTATTCCAAACATTGCCCCTGGTTTGGCAGCGGTTGAGTGTATTGTATAAAGCATGGGGTTACACGCCATATAAAGTAATAGTATAGTAAAGTCACTAAAGGGCGTCAGAGTACAGAACTGTGTTGCCGGATAGTGGTTCTACTTTGTACTTGAAATATTGCCAATCCCCTCACGGCACATATTTTCTTTATACAGTGATGTTTGTAAATAAGATTACCCTGTTCATAGGGCACTGGAATTGCACCAGAGAGCAGAAGGATGAGCGGGGGAGAGACTGAGTGGGTTGGTTAGGAAACAGGCCTGAAGATGCAGCAAAGTGAGACACTCAGACATGCAAAGTCACTGGCTTCCTATCTCAATGACTGCTGATTGATATCTGGAGTGGATCCATTTGAGTATTAGCTTCCCTCCACCACTACTCTGGTGAAAGAACTCTGCCGAAGGAGGTACACTTTTCTTTGCATGGATTTATGTACCTTGCCTTAAAAAAGCTAAACTCGACCAATAAAAACAACCTCTGCTCACTTCAACTTCTGCATATAAAACTCCTCGAGCCCCTCCACAGCTGAACCAATCAAAAATAAGAGGTCCTGACGTTATTTACGTTACCTGTCAATCTTAAAGTTTAGAACTGTCAATCTGTCAGTCAAAGCCATCTCATTTGGCACCGTGTGTTTAGTGTCAGAGGTGAAGTTTATTGGCATTCCAGTGGCTACCTGGTTTCTTCTAACACATTGGCTGATCTGGTGTCAGTCATTAACACACGAGAGAGCAAAGCGCACATTGCCAGGGCAGTGCATGCTGACCATAGTGCATTTTAATCTCTCTGGCCCAATCAAGAGCTCTGACTGTGTTACAGATAACAGGATCAGAATTTATCGTGTCTGTCGATCAACGATTTAAAAATGCTTCACGAGCCAAAAGTCACACCCAGCTCTACATGGTGAGCTGCAACGGCAGCGCAGCCAATCAGGCTCAAGGCCAATCGTATGTTATTCATGGACGAGTAAGAATATATTATTTTTCTTTCCTCAATGTCATCATTTGAAAAATAAAACCCACACTGGGCACGTGAATGAGAAACCAGAGACATGATGAGCTGCTCATACCAACTACTACTATGTTCAGTGCCAGCCAGGGCCAATCTCAACTGACGCCAGCAAGCGTCCCCAATTGGCATAATCACTCAACTAGGTCAAGCTGTCAGTGGCACCCAACAATGCGTCCTGTGTGTCATCCACACTGATTTTGAGAGCGGCATCACCAAATGACTTCCTAAAAAAAAAATGAAAAAAAAGTACACTCAAAACACCCCCAAAAAAAGCAGAAGGGCATCGTTATGTATTATTCAGAGCAGAACAGAGTGCTTTAGTGAAACTCCAGACAGCGGTGAGGGAGGTCGAGGAACGGCAAGTGGGGCTGAGGACGGGAGGGGGTTATTTTCAGTCTTCGCCTGTGCATTATTCAGATATCTCATTGCAGGAAGGCGGGCTGAGACGTCAGCAGAGTCGTCAGCGCCAGTTCACTTAAACGCAGGGACGTTCTCCTCTCAATATAGAAATCATATTGCAGTCGAATCCTAATTACATGGCTCGACCTCTAGATATTACCGGGAATTAATGAGGGGGTTAAGAAGTCCTTCAGTCTCAATCAGAGAGTGCTAGCGACCGGAATTGGATTAAGAAACGCTTCACAGTTTGTTTCTTTAATTACAGTAAAATGCATAGCATAATGCAAAAACTTTGATTTAATAGATTCAAACGAACGAGACACGTTTTAAGTTTAGGATTACGAGACTCAAAATACTTTGTGGAATTGCTGCTATTGGGTTTCAATTAACCATTCCTGGGAGTAGCAGGTTGTTTAAGGTAAGCCTTGTCTACTCATTTCCAGTCATAATAAATCTGTCATGGAATGCTTTAACCCATTAAGTAGATTAATTATTCATGAGGAGATTATTACTTTCCTGGTTCACTTCCCATAACTGTCCTGGTCTCTTTTTCCCTGTGATCCAGAGGTGCAGGAAGTGCAAGAGAAAGAGGATAAACATCATCAATAATCCAAGGGATGTCATCAACGCAAGCACAACCCTGAAATCAAAGTCGCACGGCATGTGAAATATCCACGCAGAGAGAGGAGGAACGCCCCTCCACCTCCACAAAGGCAGACACGCACACACACGATACACCACTAAAAAGAACTAATGTTTCCAAAATGCAAAGGGGGAACTGAGTCTCGAACACTTTGAAGAAACTACCAGTGTCTTCATTGATTTACAGCGCTTTGGAAAACATTAAGGCTTCTCTGTCTTCCACTCTTGTATGGGCTACAGTAACAAGCCCAACTCATTCTAAGACAAACAGAAACACACATCCAAACACTATCAAACAGGCCCGCACACACACACACACAGTGACACAGACTCACACACATTGACAAACACTACAAGGCTCTTGAGATGGCTAAGTATTGGGACTTCCTAACATGGAAGCTGAAAGTATCAAACCCTTGCAATCTTTCCTTTTTGTAAGAAGAAGGTGAAGATTGGAGTTGGTCTTTGTGTACTTGGGGTTGGTATGTCTGAAAGAGAGAGAGGGAAAGGTCTTTATCTTGGTCTAAGCCTATCTGGGGATGGGTGCGTATTAGCACCCTAGGGAGAGCTGTGGTTTGGCTCAGATAAGAGCTTGCTCCTTGCTCAACTGCAGTGCAGCATTAGAAGAGCGTATGGCTTTTGCCTGACCCAAGTCACCATTTAGAGGTCACACTATTACAGTGATGCCCCTGTGGGCTACAGCACTTCAGAGCCGGACAGAGAGTACGCCAGGTGCAGTGCCATGCCGGTGAAGGCAGTTAACCCCGGCGTCCGTTAGCAGAACTGTATCAACGATTCAAAGCAGTTTGTAGTAGTATACCGAACAAGTTCAATTAGATTAGACCGAGTGTCAGGGAAATGGTCTCTTTGCCAGTGGTGTTTCAGGGTGCATACTTTGATCTGGGATTTCCTGAATGTCCAAGGATAGTGACTGTTGGTACTTTGCTAACAGATCGATGCAAAATCAAAAGTTTGTCCTGTCATTGAACTCCTCCATCCAGCTTGCTCGAAGAAGCAGCATTGGGGTCGTATCAAAGCACGCCAAAGTGATTCTAAAGAAAGAGAAAAAGCCCTGGGCACCTGGTTCAGAGATACATATCCAATGTCAGAAGGATACTTGACCGGTTTGGTGCTCAAGAGATGTGAAAACACACATGAACACAACACGTACACCATGATTGAGGCATATATAACCTACAGGATAAAGAAGATGGCACCTGCATATAGACTACCTTTACCAGAGCTACTGTTTGTTCTTCATTCGAAGGTGTGGTTTAGGAGGCCAACATGGCATTGGAGCCCTGGGGCTTTTCTGGTACATCAGGTTAATAAGCAGGATGCAATAGACCAGGGTAAAACAAACCAACAGTGGATCCAATCAGATCCAAGGCCAATCGTACGTTACTGTATTCATGGGAGAGGCAGACATTGTTTTTCTCTCTCTTATGAAAAATAAATCCACAGCAGGCATGTGAATGTGAAACCAAAGACAAAGCAAAGAGAACAGGACATGTTTGAAGCTTTTCAGAAAACATATTATACATTTGTGCAAACTTCATGGTGGAAGAACTGGCATCAAACATGCTTTCTTGGCTGCCTTTTCTGGCTCACCCAAGCACAATCGAACAAAGCAATTGAGAACCACAGACTAAACAAGCCGAACTTCAAATATGAATGTTACCAGAAAACACTTCAAGACATGATGTGTAAGTTTGCAGACATTTAACTACAGTGACCATTCTTGTCGGTCTTACAGCTTGTAAACAACTATTTTCTTTGGATAAAGTGGGTTTGTATTCCAGTCAATTGTTTAATTTAAAACAATATTTGATGTACAGAACTGCCAACATGTGAACATAAGCTTTTGTATCTAGTATGCAAATCAATACCCATTGAGATGAGAGCGGCTAGAAATCAACCCTGTCTGCTCATCACTACTGTGGGCAAATTCATAAATTAAAGCCATTACCGGTCTTTCTGTTTTCGCGAGCTATCGATCAAGCTAAACAGATACTGCTCATGAAAGAAAAATTACGAGCACTGTTATGAATGAAGGAGAATTGAAAGCATGCCCAAAACCTCCAAGCTTTAAATTATCTAGACATGAGGCTTAATGGCAGCTTGGGCTCTCAGGGTCACCCTTTATTAAGGTTTGGGCCGCATATAAATCCATTCAATATGGAGAGTTCATTGTTAATGTTTCTCAAATAGGCTGTAATTCATGGAGGCATCAGAGGAGACTTGCTGTCGGGAAACTGGGCCGTCGGAGAGAGAAAGGAAAAAAAAGAGAGAGAGAGAGAAAAACGCAGGAAAGCAAGAGTCTCGCAAAGCTTGGAAATAACGAGGAGCCAGAGCTGTCAAGACATGGCATGACATGAAAAATGAAGAAGAAGTAACACATTGAGAAATGTCAAAACTCCCTAGTGGGTTCCAGCAACCCTTCTGAAGAGATGTGGGTCACAGCGTCCGTGTCACGCTGAGCCCCCGTGCACACGGACATTTTGAGAGATCTGCTTAATGTGTCTTAAAAACAAGCCCAAAATAGAAGAAAGCAACGTCCACACCTATTACACTGCAAAGGGCACTTAAAGATGTGATGTACAGTAAAAACAGAACGACACAGAGCCAGTTCACTGTTTTGTAAACATTGACAATGAGACATCAAATAACATAATTTGGCGTGTTTTGACTTTGTCGGTCTGTACTGAACTCTGGAAATTGTGGCTGTCACTCACAAAGCGTGCCGATACCCCTGCAATCCGAAAGGCAGATAAACAGTTTCATAGTCTTAAACCATCTTGAAATGTGGTTGCATGCTAAAAAAAGGGTATCTCTCCATAGTGACGCTTACAACAGCAATGCAACTAGGAACTCATCGAGTATCTTTTCATGGCCTGAATAAGCACTAGTCAGGCCTTAAAATGGCGCTTTAAAGACCAGTGGGGGAGGTATATCTCTGGTCTACAGGGCCCTGTTTACGAGCCCTTTCAGCTTTACTGTGGTTCTGTGTAAGGATGCCTAAGCAGGGGGACCTGGATTTATAGACTGGGGAGTGACCTCCCAATGCTGTATCAACGTTTTATGGGTCACCAATACGGGTGGCAGGACCTGAGTTACTGCCCAACAAGCCCACATCAACAGCTAGTTATCCGTCTCTGCTAAAGGCAACAGCTGAAAAATCATCACAGTCCAAGCAGCTGCATGACTTAAAGTCTGATTCTGCTTATGTTTTTTTGCAGTTTCTTATGATATCTAAATAGTTAAATATCTCCAATGTATTATTTAATTCATTGACAATTATTTATCCTTTTGACTGACTGGCGACTTGTCCAGGGTGTGCCCCGTCTCTCTGCTAATATCAGCTAGGATAGGAAACAACCCCCCACTCCAACCTCTATGAATGGATAGATGTAATTATTTATATACAAGTGGTGTATATCGAAGATATTGGCAGTTGGCAGGAGAACAGCTTAGATAGGCACCAAAAGCTGATTTGAAAGTCTGATAGTCCAAACGAGATCAAAGCGCCAGCAAAAAGAAGGCTGGCTAAATCCCCAATGCTGTCTGGTACGATTCAGCTAATCACAGCAGCTGTTCATCTGATGGCAGCTCTGGCTGTTTTTTGTTTTTTTTTAGAACCATTTCAGACAACGATGTTATCCACCGCAGCTCCGCAACCACAAACCGATTATCCTTCTAGTGGCATTTAGCATCTTGTGAGGAGTCAAAGGCCAAAAGAGGTGTGCTACTGCCTTGTCTACCTGTGAGTCCGTGATAGCTTTCAAAACCTATTCTATAGGTGACATTTCAAAAAGTGGTGTAACAGGACACAAAAGAACAGTTGTTCTTTTTCCTATTTTAATGCTCCCGCTTCAAACGCCTTCAGATCAACATGGACACTTTTTTGGAAACTGTTAGAGACAATCTGAATTCCTGCAGGCTCCTGGGGTAAAAACATGTGGGGTAAGGTAAATCTACCCAGACCAGTTCCTCCAGTCTTCAGGAAACAAAATTGCCTTTAGCTCCACTAAAATAATGCAGGGCTCTAAAATGGGGTACTTAAAAATCGATCCTAATAGCTTACAGCCTTGCGAGATGCAACATTAACTTGCAGACTTGCCTGTTTGTTCCAATTTGAATGGCACAAGTGATTTCTGCTAAAGGGAACGTTTAAGCCCGCAGTAGTGCAAACAATGAAGCTGCTAAATATTAAAAGCCAAGTGAGGTGCCCTAAAATATAAATATGATATTTATATACAATAACATAAGATATATAACATTAATATCGTAATGTGTTAAGCCATTGTTCTCTGCTCAGTGTGTGTTTGTGTGTGGGTGGGTGTGCGTGTCTGTGTGTGTCCTGTTTTCCATTATTTGTGTTGGTCAATGCTCATCTGTCTGTCTGTGTGCTTTAGTCTTGCTCTCTATGGCGGTGTTTTGAGCAATGCCTACCTCTTTCTCTCTCTTTGCCTCATTCCTGCTCTTTATGGTGGTGTTGGTCAATACCTCCCTCTCTCTCTCTCTTAGCGTCTCAGTTCCACACTCTATGGTCGTGTTGGTCAATGCCTACACCTTTCTCTCTCTCTCTCCCTCTGTGTGCCTCTTTTCTGCTTCCGATGGTCGTGTTGGTCAATGCCTACCCCTTTCTCTCTCTCTCTCTCTCCCTCTGTTCGCCTTTTTCCTGCTTTCTATGGCTGTATTGGTCAATGCCTACCTCTCTCTCTCTCTCATTCTCTCTCTCTCTGTCTCTCTCTCTCTCTTTCTCTCTCTCTCTCTCTCTCTCTCTCTCTCTCTCTCTCTCTCTCTATAGTCGTGTTGGTCAATGCCTACCTCTCCCTCTCTAAGTTTGTTGGTCCTCTGTGCAGTCCTGTTCTCTCTTGTTGTGGGTGCACATATAAAGCTCTATCTCTCACAGGAGCAAACTGTGTGATTTATTTACACAAGTCTCTCTCTAGAGAGTGAGCTGTTATTCTCTTCCTCCATCAGTAAATGCAATCTCACCGCACTGTGGCGATGGCCATTTGTCATTATTTAAGTCCCCCATTTGCTTCCAGAGGCGAAGGTGGCCTTTAGTTGCTCCTTCAATATCTCATTAGTTTTCTCATTCACGCCTAAGTTGAATTAATAGCTCAGGTATATCATCAAAATTATAAAAAGCAATAAATGATCTTGCACTTCTTCCATGACTCATTGCAATTAATAAAGCCAAATGCAAATACAGAATTTCCTCCACAGTACTGCTGTGAATGGTTTTGTAATAGCTTTTGGTAATTATCATAAGTTCCAGAATTCTGCCTTACATGTCCCCATAAAAATAATACATTTATATTGGATTTGCTCGCCAGAAAATACGGATTATGACCCACCAACCCTGCTACATACCAACCATTTCATTAGAGTACATTGATTAAAATATATTTAAGAACTCATTCTCAAGTCTTGTGAAACCCGATACAGACAGACACTTGTGCACGACTGTGTTATGCTGATACAAAATCCATTCCTGTTTCAAAACCGATGGGGACCAGTAAAATTATTTACTGAGACAACCATAATAATTTATATTGTCATATTGTCTTGCTGTTATTTCCAAATTTTATATTTTAGGCTTTCTCCTTTGATGAAATCTTTGGAACAAAGTAAACAGAAGGAAAACGACTAAACTTTGTATAAAAGAGAGTAAAAACAGAGAAAGTTGGGTGGTGTTTCTTTTAACCGTAGACCGGCCTGTGTAGGTTCTTCTCTCTGAGAGACAAGCTCCTGTCTAGCAGAGATGGTGGAGGGAGCTGACTTGAGACGCAACATCTCTGGGATAATTACAGTCCTGAGTTGCCAGGCAACAACAGTGATGGTAGCCCTGGGGGGCCAGGGGTGCCCCATTGGTCGAGCAAGCACCAGACGTTGGCTCAACACTGTGATGGATCTATGCCTCTCCATACAGCGCCTGAGGCCTTCAACAACACGCAGCCCACACTCTTTGCAGACAGACAGATGGACCAACAGACAGACACTCAGCTCAGTGGCTTAAAGCCTTTATATAACAAAAGTTTCACACAGTTACCCTAACGTATTAACAATACAATTATTTTGATAGCACTTTGTGATGTTTATGGGAGAATAAAAATAGTCTCAATATTTGACACGGATTTTGTCGGCCACCGGGTCGATTGTCCACGGAACGAACTAATTTCCTTAGATGTGTCACTAAATCATAATGATATGCTCATACAGACAAGTCCCTGATGTTGCTAGCGATATGCTGTGACCAAGAGCATTCTGAATGTCTTCTTTACGACAGTTCAGGAAAATTCTTACACTAATCAAATGGTAGGGGTCGTCAAAATCACCTTCTACAGATAAACTGCCTCCAGTAACTTTTCAAGAAGAAAAAAAATGAACAAATCCTGAGCCTCTTTCAAATAAACAAGTCAAACTGTAATTAACGCCACTTATACATATCCAGCTCTTAAACACACTTGGTCAACAACACTCAGCTGTGCGCGAGGCATAGTTTCCCTACATGGCAATTACGTTGCTTGTATTTCTTTTAATGACAGTATGGATCCACCCAACAGATACACCCCCTCTTCCTCCTCCTGCTCCTCCTCCTGCTCCGCACGCCCTCCTGTCGCCAGCCCTTCCCTGTGTTCTCCCTCTGTGAGTTATGTCCCCGTAAGAGACACAGACAGCCGTCCCCAAGCAGCCGCCTCATAATTACCACCCATGTTTCTACCGTGGGGATGACAACTGGCTAATTACCGGGAGAATAATCGCGTGTTTGTGAAGACCCCTGCGACGAAGTGTATGTAAACCACATCTCGTCAGACACTCAAATCACGCCTCCATCCCAAAAGCACTCCGACACTCTGTCTCAACAGTTTGCGTGTGCTCGTGAGAATTGCATGTGTGTGTTGACACGTGTGTGTGTGTGCGCGCTGGCGCGTGTGTACGTGTGTGCTTCGATGAGGTCACAGTGATCCCGCTCTCTTTTAACACTCCACTCAATGTCACAATGATAGAGAAAGATTGCTTCCCGATGTGGAGCCTGAGGTCGGCTTGGCTTTTGTGGGCCGATTTGGGCTCTCAAGGTGGGTGTAATGGATGAACAGTCTGCCATTGTGGAGGCCGCGTTTTCCACTCCAAGCTCACTTAAACAGCAAAGTGCTACACACACCAACCTCTGCCCACATGCACACAGTCAGTGCACACGCTGCCCCGCCCTGACAGATCGCAGGGTCTAATCGACGTTGCACGCACGCAATTATAAAATGGCTTTCTCTCTCTCAATGATTTCCCTGTTTTGCCCCACTTAAAGCAGTTAATGTGAGTTTAATTTCCATGACAGACTATAAAAGCTGTGTATTAGTGCTAATTGCTTGTGCACACCAACATGAGGGGCACATGTGATATCAAGCAGGGGCAGTATGTTGTGAAATCAGTGTCTCCAGTGCTATCCAGCAGTGTCACATTCACAGCAGCATTGAGTTTAAATGTTCTCTTCCTCGACTCGGTTTTGACGCCTAAAAAATTTACGTTACGGCTGATAAAATACACACACATACAAACACACACACACAAACACACACACACACACAGGGGGCACACGTTAACAAATACTATCTTCAAGCTGGTTACACAGAGACTGTCAAGTAGAGCGATGAATAGCAAAACGTGTTTGGAGCTCGCGTTATATATAAAAGAGTCCTGGTTCTCTGCTCTCATTCCAAGGCTCAAGGTTAGAGACATACCCAATCAGAGACGCTGTGACCTCACAGTGGGCGGTGGGGTCACGGCTTGACAGACCCGCTCGCTGCTGTTGCTGCCTCCCCCCCCCCCCCTTAGACCACAGCGAATCAGAAGCGCAAGGCCCATTTATATACCAGCACAGCACATAAATTACTGGGTGGAGTTTTGAAAAAAAAAAACAACCTTAAATGAGGACAAGCACAAAGAAATTAGGGAAAAGGAAATTCACCAGCTTTAAAACGCAGTCTCGACCCCCAACGGCTGGTCTATAGACTAGTTAGTCGTCTAACACTTCCCAAATCACCCTTGTGATAGCAGTGTAGTTTTTCTCCCGGCCTCTCTGCCTCTCCACCCACCCCCCAAACTCAGCCTTCCCCCCATCCCATCCCTTCTCTGCTGACCTCCTTCTGAGTGACTGTGGTCCTTGCAATCCACTCCTCAAGTCATTAATAACTCTCGCTGCTCTGTTTTCGCTGCCGAACGGAGCAACGCCTCCCTGTCACCGGGCAACAAATTAATTTCACTTATTTATCTACGGCGCCAAGGCCAGCGTGGCTGGAATAACTGTTTATAGAATAAAGGGACAAGGAATTATGGATGGTGTGCTCCCTTCGACAGGACTATTTGTTTCTGGTACATGACTCAAGATAAAGTTCATGACAATAATTTTTGTAATAAAAGCTCTTTGTCAACTCATTGTTCCTTCCTTCACTGCACTTTGTAATGTTTTGTTTTAGATTATGGGAGGTTAGTGAGGCAGGTGTTTTTATTCAAGACACGTTATTTTTCCCTATATGGAGAAAGTCAAAACGGCAAAATCCTCTCAGGAGTGAAAAAAATATACGTTATTCGTCTTGCATGGGATGAGTCTGTCCCAGTCGAAGGCAAATGTAAATACAATGAGAGAAAACAAAACCCCAAAAAAACATAACACATACCAAGCAAGGAGCATGTTAGTGACACTCAGTAAATCATCGTCTTTGGTTCACATAACCCCGCCACATGCAGCCAATGCATCACTCAGGGCACACCATGATCCCCCTCCCTCCCTCCGCACCTCCCCCCTCTCCTCCTCCCTCTCCTCCTCCCTCTCTTCCTCCCAGCTCCGGCCAAAGCCATGGTCCCCCAGCGGCCACAGCACCGACATCCCACCTATGCAGCACCGGCTACAGTGACAGTGAGAAATGGTTTTAATAGTCTGGGAACAGCTTGTCAGCAGACTAACCGCCACCATGTTAGCAGACTTTTCTCGGCTCCATCTCCAGCTTCTAACCCCCCCCCCCCCCGGGGGCCCGAAGGGATGTTCCGAAGCGAGAATCAAACACCACTGGAGGCCTTGTTGTCTATTGGTTTTGATGCGGCTTTACGGTGATTTTTATGTCACTAGGTTTGGGGGCTGGAGAAAGACTGTCAAAATTGTGAGAAAGTACTGCATACATTGCAATTCAGTATTTTGAGGTGTACTTTAGGTCACAGTGGCTGTCGGATGAGTATTATAAGGGTCTGTGAGGTACTTTGATGTTTCAGTAATTTGAGGCCTTCCTCAAATTGTAATTGCGCTCAAATAAAAATGAATACAAAACTTCATGTGTTGAAGTGCTATTTAATTACATTATGAATCTGACTGAGTGGCTGTAATGCTACCTTGCCAAACCTTTAGCCAAAGATAGCTCTGAAATGAGCACACGATCAGACACACCAAAGCAATTTTGAAGATGCAAATGGGAGAATGCAACAGGGACGGAGCCAAGGGAGCTCAACGTGGTATCAGAGATTGAGACAGAATACTTCAGACTTCAATTTCCCAATGTAATATCTCCACAGCTATAATGGTTTCTCTTTTTTTTCCGTGTTCCAGGAACTGTTTGGAGTGGTTTGAAATGATTTCATCGATGTTCTGCCTCGGCTACAAGCAGAGACGGCCCTTGCATGTCTGCCTCATGCCAGACACTTTCAAGGCCGATGTTTCTAGAAAAGAGGTCCCAATTGAGATTAAATCAGTTTGGTCCGAACCAAAATTATTGTACGATATTGGGAATCAAATTAGATTAGACAAGTCTCGCTGAAATCGTGTGCCCCTGTTTACAGTCAAGATGAAACATTGCAGCGCAGGGTTGAGTGTGTTTCTGTGTGATAATTGCGCAGTGAACTATCTAGCCATAGTCTCTCCAGAGAAACCGTGGGCAGCTAGGGGAAAGGTTGTTATATTTCACACATAATGATGTGTGAGAGATCCTCCGCACCCATGTTCAAGCCTATTTTAGTCACTGGCACAGCCTGTAAATTACACCACAACTACGGGCGCGGCAGCGGAGCTGCTAAATGGTATCTATCATGCAACGGATTGGTATAATAGCAGGGAGAAGCATATTCAACTGCGCTCCGAGCCCCCCCCCCCCCCAAAAAAAAACTAATGTCAAGACTATTATTTGCTGCTTTGTCCGTTCTGTGATGTTCAGTCTCGCATTGTTAATCTGCTACGCCTTTGGTTATTTGCCTTACTTTCATTATTTTATATTTCATATTTAATATAGCATTCTTTGAACACCCTTTAACCAGAGAATCCTCGCTGTGAAAGAACAAATGGCGACGACTACATGTGTGTGACCGTGTGCATGGCACTCCCCTCCTTGGGTGTCTGATAAGACTTTGGTTCCCCAACGCATCATCCCGAAGCACAGCCAGCTGCTGGCTGCCCGTGGTCAACAAGATGGCAGTGGATCAGACACTCCATGAAAAAGGTATTTCATGCTCTGCTTGGTGTCCCCTGCCCTTCTCTCCCAGCAGGGCATGGCAATGTGGCAGCAGTAGTTTAATGTGATTTGCTCTTCCGAATTGCGTAATCAACTCAGGTCAGTGAGGAAAAAACACAGCGACACATCCGTGCGAAAAAGAGATCAACGCGTTAAAAACAAACCACGTCGTTAGAACAGTCATGTGTCCGTCATAACGAGCAGAGGAGCAGGAAAAGAGCTGCGCGGACGTCGGCACGGAGTGGACAGAGCCGTGTCAATCAATATGCACTCCGCGCTCGGCCTGACCTTCATCCAGCATTACTTTGGAAATGACTGTTATTGCACTCGAGCCGTGGAAAACAATGTGCTACGCATCTAAGTGACTGAACATCACCCTGGCCATGGTTTCGAACCGTTAGTCATATTAGCTGAAGATACCGCTGCCATCTCTGCCATGCTCGTGACGGTTAGCGGTGCCGGAGTCCCTAGGGAGGCAGAACCGACGGTTCTTACTGGGAACACAGGCCCTTTGACAGGTCCCGGGTGACCCTCGCCGGAGCTCAGGTGACACATCGCTACCCGCCCCGTTCTCCATGGGAATTATGGCCGCTACTGTCTAAGAGGGCAAAATGTTTACAGTTAATAGCTGACTATTACCTTAGGGCCTGGAGGACTGCCATGCACACCAACATACAAAAGGTTAATTCATTAAAACATGTGGTTCTGGAACGAAGTATTTCAATATAAATTCCCAGAGCCCCTGGCTAAACTACTTCTTATTTATGGGGAAAGGCTTTGTGATGACATCATTAACATAAGCACGTTTTCTTAAATAACCTTGTTTTTAAAAACCAGAGCAATCGTTTTATTGTTTTTCTTACTAGTTATCCAATTTTGTCAAACATCCTATTTTTGAAGAACTGAAGAATTTTATCATAGCATATGCATCTCAAATGCAAAATAAGTGCTCTGAAATCATCTCGCGAGGGTCTCGTTAAAAGAATGGACTTTAAAATGGGGGGAATTCTATCGATTTGAGATAAAGAGTATTATGAATGATTTCCCAGAAACAACACAATAAAATGTATCACCTGTTTTTTCTGGTCTCTGGTGACATTTATGCTCATGAATAAAAGATAAACGTAATTGCCTCTTTTTGTCTATATTCCACTCAGTGTTTTAAACTATTACACTTTTAGTCTTTGTGATTTCTATCATCTTAATAGGCTTTTTGTGTGGCCATTATGAAGCTCCTGGTGTTCCAACCCTAATGAGCTAATGGGAGATATGTCAAATAATAATTATATCTAATTTCCTCGCAATGAGAACATTTTCAACTATCATTTTTTTTCTTCTTTTTATTGTTTTAAAGATCAGACTATGATAATTCACTGTACCATAACCCTATCAAACCTAAGTAGCCTCTCGTACAAACGTTCACGTTTCCCTTTCCTCTGGTAGGTTCTCGATGCTGTTCGGGGGACGATCTGACTTGGTTTAATACAGGCCTATTTCTGTGGAGGTTATATCGCTGTGTCTGTGTGACCTGTCAGCGACAGTGCTAATGAGAGCCCCAACGCCTCTCCGCTTCTCTCCGGCCTCGCTCCAGATGACCTATGTGCTGGCTGTGGGGAAGCACGCAGCCAAGTGCCCGTGAAGCTAACCTTGGCTTTTTATAACCCCATACAGCCACACACCACTCCTCCTCCTTGACATTGCATCGACGGTTGTAGTGGATAAGATGGGCTTTTCATTCCACTACAACGCTGATCATAGCGCTAACAAGACCAACGAGATGCGGCAGGAAATTAACATCACTGGCTAAGGCCTATAACTCTCTAATGGACTCCCTATCTTCCTATATGTTCACTGCCTGTCTGCTTGCTGGCACAATGCTTGCACCAAACACAGGGCCCCATTGTGGCAAATCCTCTTGCATAATCTTCAATTGTTTTTGGATGTGTACTCCAACTACCGTACTGTAACATCGATTCAAACATGCAAGTATCAGAGTGGGACCAGTTTGCACACCACTGATAAGTCAAAATAAGATACATTCTAATATAGTTAACCTGAAAGGAACACAATGGAAACAGTGATAAGAGTTTTCTGGTCACCCTTTGATGTGGTTTTCATGCTACAGTCAGACACAATACTAAGCACAGCAGCTGGAGATTGACAAAGGGTCAGGCCATATCCCACTACTGTATCTCCCTGCCTCCAGCTTTTCTTCCGGCACAAGTGTGGGCGATGCACAACAGACGTTCAAGGTAACGTGGGAGAATAAGATTAAAACGAAAAGGGAAAACACACAGAGGAGCGACGAGCAAAGGAAAAAAAAATAACGACAGGGG
>JAVQJS010157440.1:0-11846 GCA_036024795.1 Galaxias rostratus
TTTCTCTATAACACTCTCGCACACACACACACACACACACACACACACACACACACACACACACACACACACACACACACACACACACACACACACACACACACACACACACCTCTCCATATGGTACAGTGAGCGATGAAGAGCATGTGATTGTGATTAAGGCGGACACAGTACCGGAGGGGTCCCCCCTCCCAGCCGCCCTCAGCATTCCCACTCTCACCTATGACGGCATTCCACTCCTTCATCCCCACCGAGCAATGACACGGGGGCTGGGCACTGGATAACAGCGGCACAGGAGGGACATGACTGTCGGCTCCCGCCACCAGGGGCCACCTTTCCTAGTTTAGGCTGATGAGTCCCTCTTTGGGCTCAAGCCGTCCCCTCAACACGTCCAAGTCGGGCTTTTATTTTTTTGCAGACCGGGTTGTAATATTTTGTCAGAGTCCGTGACGCATTGTGCGGCGCTCTTGTAAAGCTTGACTAATGGTATGAGGAGTGGCATAAACATGAACACATGGGCCTGCACTCCCAAAGCACACACAGCCGGTGTGTGTATGTGTGTGTGTGTGTGTGTGTGTGTGTGTGTGTTTGGGTGGGTGGAGATGCGTGCGGGATGGTGCTCGAGACTCTTGGAGTGGGTAATCACTCGGCTGAGCGGAAGGTCTTTATTGAACTGGATGTTGTCTCTATAATTTTCCGAGGACGCCCTCCTGAGATTCTCGTTGCTTTCAGGGAAGAGCACTGGTTTAAGAGGATTGTCGGGGCAGACCTCGGGGTCCTTGTGCAGACCTCCGAATCCCTGTGCAGAACTCCGGGTTCCTGTACAGACCTCCAAGTCCCCACAGGGAGGTTTTTACACAAGCAGCTGGATGAAGACCTCCGAGTCCCTGTCAGGATTCGGAACCCCCGGTGACTGGCGACCAAAGCAGGGACCCTGAGATCCATGAGAGGGCAAACCAGACTAAACGTAAGTAACATAGTGCCGTTTATTTGGGCACGGCTTGATGACAGGGGCTTTGACACGGCCGGCCAACATCAATGTTCTACCATTTGAGAAGCAGAGAGGCGGGGGGCCTCCTCACATGCTCCCTGTCCAAAATTCAAGAGGAAATAAAACTTCTCAACAGGTTACAGTGCAGATAAAGATCAGACACAAGTCTTGAAAAAATGCTAGAGCACCAGCCAAGGTAAACTACATTTGTACGGGCGCCTTTCTCGAGCAAAGTCAGGAGGTTTAGCAAAAGCCCCTGTAAGCTTCAGCCTTTATTAAGTGAGCAGGGGAAGCATGTGAGGTGGGAGCCTCATCTCTGTGATAGGAGCCCTCCAACATCTGTCTCTGTGTTTGTATGTGAGAGAGAGAGCAAGAGAGAGAGAAAGAACACGAGTGAGGGCAAATGTGTTTGTGCCAGGTAATGTGTGTGTGATAGAGAGAGCGAGGGGACGAGAGAGAACGAGAAAGCAAATGCGTTTCTGCCAGGTAATGTGTGTGTATGCTACAGTAGGTTGAAAGCCTTCAAATATTGCAGCAGCATACAGAAACAGGTTGGGATGGGGATGGGGGAGTATCAAGAGGGACCACTGCTCTCCTGCGTAGGGGAAGGTGTAGAAGGAACATAGAGAGGCGGGGCCGTGAGGTTACCCTGGCCAGGCCCCCAGGAAACGTTTGTCCTCCTGGGGGGATCCTCCTCTCTTTTCCTCTCCTCTCCGGCCAGTCCCCACAGGAGCTCCAGGTCTGCAGAGCTGCCTTGGTGCCAGCTCCCCGCCTGTGGGAACCAACAACATATGGGCCCAGTGTCTGGCTGGCAGCAGCGTTCCGTGGCCCGCTCTGGCCCCCCAAAACGGCCTTTCCTGCGTAGGTTCTGTTACACCCATGCCTGGAGAGATTATAGCTGGCCCAGAGCTGACCGAGTGGCGGGCCAGCCGGGCTCCTTTCATATTCATACACTGGCCTCGGCGAGGTGAGCTGCATTAAGCTGCTCCGCGGAGACCTCGGCTGTGTGTGTGTGCGTGTGTGTGTGTGTGTGTGTGAGAGAGAGAGAGCATGAACTGCTCCTGGCCTAGACCTGGGAAGGATTATGTCCTGGCCCTTGGTTTTTTTGAGTAAGCAAACACGAGGCCTTTTCCCTCCTCTGGCTCTTGTGGAGACAAATAGATAAACATCCATGCGCCGGCAACGTAGAAGAAGAAAAAGAAAGGAGGGGGCAGCTG
This sequence comes from Galaxias rostratus, assembly GCA_036024795.1. NCBI lineage: Eukaryota > Metazoa > Chordata > Actinopteri > Galaxiiformes > Galaxiidae > Galaxias > Galaxias rostratus. Next base: position 2,209 of record JAVQJS010157440.1, read on the forward strand.
GTGAAAATATAACAAGAGGAGATGTGAAGGGGAGAAATGTGTGAGGCCAGCTATGCCTGACATAAACCTGAATGTCACTTCCAATTACAGGCAACAAGAGAGGCCTTGAAAGGCAGGAGCAATCCAGCCGTTCGGCAGGGGACCCTGGCTCTCACCAAAACCCCACTGGCTGCTTACTGACGCGTCACAACCCCAATGCCGCTCGCCAATATGGCACCTGAAGCCACGACGGAGCCTTCCTGTCTGGAAGCATGAGGGCTCTCCCGGCCCAGGGAGGGCGCATCACTGCTGAGAGCTAGGCGCGACATCGGTGTCGACCTCGCAGCGTTTCTTGGGCGCCGGCTGACGATGCAGATGGTCGGTAAACCAGGACCCTCGGGACAGACTGCTGCAGGTGTATCAGGTTCCCCTCGCTGGAGTGTGTTGACATCCAGTCGGGGTCAGGGGGCTGCTCGGGTTCACCAGGTGGAAGTCCCCTTTCAACTGGGCCGCGGGGCTCTTTGTGACGGCGCTAACCAGATCGTGGTGAGAAACTCCCGGGGCCCATTGAGAGATGCTGTAAGGCGAGAGGCCCTTGACAGGGGGGAGGGGGGGGGGGGGCACGCCCAACTGGGGCTTTTTCACATGCTGGCATCCTGAAACCAATCCAACCAGCCTGCTCACAACAACCAGACAGACAGACACACACACCTTTGTGTTTGGCCCCGCCTCTCAGGTTGGCCACAGGCTTATTGGAAGCTCTGCGGGAGCAGACAATAAAGGTGTTCCACTTGGGCACAGGGAATGACCTGTGTGTGTGCTTTTGTGTAAATGTGTGAGCAACTCTCCAAACAGGTCTATTGAGGACCAAGCAGTAGCCATCAGCCCCGTGTGCAGCCGGGCCCCTCTGACTTACCCATGCTTTGACGGAACGTAAACACCCTTCAGCCGAGATGCCTGAAGCCCTCAGAGCCATTTACGTGCCACCCATCACTGGTGAAAAGCTGTTTGTTTTCCCTCCCAACCCTCCGTAGAACAGCCAAACAAACCAGGCTCAACTTGGGCCGCGAACGATTGTGCCCCCATGTCTTTCTCACAGCCAATGGTCGTCAGACTCCGTGCATGAGCTTGTGGAGTGGGCGGCTCGCAAAGCTGATTGGCGTCGATGTGGCGAAGGAGAACTTTGAGGTAACGAGGTGGGTCCAAATCTCAGCGAGACGTTTGTCAGCACAGAAGTCACAGCTGTTTAAATTGGAGGGGGTTGTGAGGGTTTGACGAAAGGCTAACACCATTCTAATGTGCTGTTACTGTTCCATGAGCCAGGGGCATCAAGGGCCCCAAACCTAGAACAAATGGACCGTATGAGCTCTAATCCCTAAGAGAAAATGGCGGTGATTTGACTGTGGGGGTTAAAGTAGACGTGGACTGGAGAGCTTATCCGTGAGCATGACTGGCGGAAGGAAGGTGCCAGTTCCCTGTGGAAGGTGATCAGGAGGTTCTGCGTCAGCCTACATGGGTGTGCCACCAGTCCAACCACCAACTCCGTTGAGTCTTAAAACGGACGCTACAAAACAGCTCAGGGTACACTGTGAAGCTTCACACTTTTTCTTGTATGTTTCTGCGTGCCTTGAGTAAAGCATACAGAATTATGTATGAAATGTGCTACAGAAATATATTTTATTTGATTGGATCTGATGTGTCTTCACTAAGAAAACTGCAGCTATTGAAAATCAACAATATTCTACACCGGCTTGTATCAAATTGAAATGCATGTTTATGGAGCTACATCAGCATCACAAAACAGAGACTAATGAGATGAAAAGGTTGAGCGAAAACGACAAGATGATTGGATCTGATTGGATCTGACCAGGTTAATAGGGAAATGAGCGAACACGGCCCAACCAAACAAATGATTACCAGACCACAGAAAGACGAGAAACGGGATCGAACAAAAACCCTGTGCCTCTTCCCTTTTCCGTCCCTCGACCTCGCCAACAAACCCCCTGAAAGCAGGCCAACGTGTTGTGTCGATAACCAGTCGTGTGTCCTGCGCTATCATCGGTTGGCTTCCTCTCCGGGCCTGCTGCCTCTGCCAAAGCCTATCTCAGCGACCCTCGGGCCAGACAGCTCGGCCCCGGCACCCACAGCTTGCTTATGGAAAACACAATAACAAGAGACCGCCACGGGTTATTACAGCACAACCTATGCATTGCATTAGGCATCGGTCCCAAGCGCAAAGCCGTCCAGCAGTGCAGCACCGCGGTCCACCCGAGGGGGATTTTCCCGTGCACTCGGGAGGCTAGAATGTTCCGTGCTCTGTCGCTCCGATTGTCAACCAACTTGGGACTTTGGTTTTACCTGGCTATTTTGTGAGTAAAAACAGCAAAAAAACAAAAAAACAAACTAAAATACAATGAATTCATATCTCAAGAGGTGAGCTAAGACTCAAAAGGAGTCGACACAATGGACAAAGGACATGGCAAGCTTCTCCGTTTGTTGTACGTGCCTGTCGGTTGGATAAAGCCGAACCCAACCCGTTCACAGCAAACACATTCCATCGGTCAATAGCAATCTGGCCAGGATCCTAACCTGATTGGACTCGAAGAGCCAGCGATGCCCGCCAGTCGCCCTCCCTGCCAAGGGGCACTGAGCCAGCTTTCCTCTGGGCTGGCCCACCACGAAGCGAGCGGAGGGGGGATACACACCCCCTCTCATTACACTATATTGGTTAGCTTCCCACCACTCTCCACAAGGCAGCCATTTTCTGAGGTCTCATAAATAGCACTATAAACAAACCACACACCTGTATTGAGCCAGAGGCTGTGACAGATCGAACCCAAAAACTTTTCATAGGCCTCATAAACGCTTATCTGTCACTGAGAAGCATGATAGCATAAGAATTTCCTATTTACTCTTTATTTGTGCTTCAATGCAAGGCCTACAACATAAATACCTGGCTACACTCAAGTTCACAAGTAGAACTAGAGAGTCCTTCAGTTTGCTGTTGCCATGCAAGGCAATGAGCCTGGCCTTGGAAAAACGCCACAACTAATAACCATGAAGAGACTAAACACAGAGCTGGGTTTCTAAACTCCACTCTGCTTGTCTGCTGAATGACATATCTTCCCACATATTCCATTGAGAGGGATCTTTGGTGGCTAAACACTGGGGGTTACAGTTGGTTCTGTTCTACGCTCTCTCTCTCCCACGTTTTCCAGGGGGCATAAACGCCGCCGGGCCGTCTAGTTTGATGAACTTGGAGACTAGATATTAGTTTTGTGAAATGTGAATGTTTAAGATGATGCTGGGAGTCTCAAGCAAATCAATGACTTTGGCACCAGTTGCAACTGTATCATTGTAAAACGCTTGTGTGACAAGCCAAACCTCAGAGTGACATGTTAAGAAGCCGCTCCAAACAACATTTTGAGTATGTGCAACTCTGCAAACAATGCAAAATCGGTTTCCCTCTGCGTTTTACCCTGCAATTACCATTTGAAACAATTAACTGCCTTCCATGTTCTCTCCAGTATGCAGCTTGATCTTCCAAGATGCGCTCTCGCTCTCTCTCTGTCTGTTCATCTTCCACTCTTCTTTCTCTCCGCCCCGCTAATTCAACACAGGTGTGGTGTGTTCACGACCATACCCGAGCCAGGTCCGACGCAGGCTCAAACCAAAACCAGACTCTCCCCGTGCATTACTTGTTGTTACACTTTATTGAGGAGTATCCTATATCCAGCAAAGCCAGTCAACAGATTTACATAATTACGGGGGAGAGACTGTGTGAAAGAGATGAGGAAATTGACTTAGTGAGGCCACCGGGAACAAAGGGGCCAATGTTATTCCCCATTGACCCTAATCAACGCGGGGAGGGACCCTAGAGCTAGTCAGCCTGGATTATTACCTTCTAGGCCCAGGTTGTTTGAGTGTGCGTCTGGGGGAAAAGGAATAACTGAGGGGACCAGCCTCCCATTGTGCTACAGTGACACCTGTCGGAAAAACCACCCTCGGTGGGGGTCCGAGGCCTTCAGGGCACGTGACCCTATCCGCTGAAACACTAGACCTGGAACCGAACCCATTGACCCCAGTCAAAGAGGTCACGCACCAAGGTCAGACTTCCGGACTGCACTGGAAGTATGTTCAGTATGTATGTTTGCATGTGTATAAAGCACATGTATTCACGTATGTATGTCCAGTAGTTATGAATTAACAAAAGCAGCTTTTATTGAACTTCAGGTCAGTCGATGAGGCAGACTGGGCCGGCTATAGAGATACAGCACCGTGCTCATTTAAAGTCAAAGGATGTAGAGTGGATCCTTGAGGGAATCTGCATGTGTTTCAATGGTAAATGAAAGCCAGCCGCACCAAGCACAGTCTGTGTGCTCCCTGATACAGGGGGCTTCAGGAGAGGAAGGGTGGGTAGTATTGACCCAAGCCAAGCACGGCTCTCCTACTTGACATGGAAAGGAGTATTAATGGAGGAAATTGTTCTTCAAGAAACAAAACAAACTTTGCCCACAACCCGTGGCATGCCTTTCAAAAGGCAAAGCCAAGTGTAACCATTAAAACCCTCCTCTATTCAGAGCCAAAAACTGGCCATAGTAATATTTTGGAATTAAAAGTGCCGGGCCATTTAACTCGAAAGTCTTTTTTAAGACTGGGCCGTGTTTCCACAAGACCTGTAGAAAAACAGAGTGCCATGCAGCTGGATGAATATGCGGTCTGTGGTCAGGTGCCCATCCGGGCCCAGGCTACCCTGAGCCTCGCTCTGCTATGGCTCCACTCCCACTCAATGGACACATTGTTTTCTTATTCTTTCTTTAATGGATGACTTTACGACAGGGGGTTTTGTAGTGGTCCTTCCTGGGGGGGTCAGAGGGCACACAGAAAGGCAGGATTTGTCCACCGCATGCATTCCTGCTCGTCTCCGACGGTAACCGTCAGCCCCTAATCGACCAGCGCCAATGGAGGGTGGGAGCTACATGTCTACATGGCCGTAGTTATGCACAATGGGCTGCTCACACATTAACAACGTGTTGTGAGAAGCTGATCAATAATCTGAATAGATAATTATACGCTTCTGGATATGCTAAACTAGAACGTCTAGATTTGCTTAAGCCAAGGTCAAAACCTTGTCTAGCCTTATTCACCAAACTATTCATAAAGGACAAGAACATCTGTTGGGTCGTTTGCCATTCCCTCAAAAGACCCAATGCAACTAAACATTTAGATGGAGAAAGTGCTATTACAGTGGATGTCCATAGGGGAAACTACAGTATATGTACATTATACTGGTTAGGCATAGATACTACAGTAGATGACCATTAGACTGGTAATGTATAGGTGATACTACACTAGATGTCCATTACACTGGTTAGGTGCTTCTTGGTTGTAAAGAAAACAGGCTGTGGTAATCCCCGTTAAAGCGTCACACACATACTCACCTTCCCTTTGACAACCTCCACTGTTTTTCCACTAAACAGAGAAATGTCTTTACCGTATATCAAAACAGTAGATAGAAATCCACACTTGTCGTTCAAAACGTACACGGGATTTCATGCCAAATCCTCTCCCTACTCGACCAGCCCAAAAAATACACAGCATGAAAAAGCTCAGTGAAAGAATTTAGGTTGGGCAGAAGACAGTAATCGCATTAGAAACTTGAGGACCTTCATTTCACGTTATCTTACTTTATTCAAATAAACATATTGTAGAAGGATCAGAGATGCGTGTCTTACACTTAACTCCATGATTAACTGAGCACGTGAGAAGTGTGCGTGGGTGAAAACTCGAGAAAGAAAGATTAAGAGAGAAGAGAAAGAGAGAGAGAGAAAGAAAGAGAGAGAGAGAAAGAAAGAGAGAGAGACATAATATACAAAACCAGGGATAATGTTGTGAGCATATTAAGTATTAACAGGCCTTCCAGCCCCCAAGCCACTGATTTGTGGATAAACCATTTCTTAACTCCTGTTTCATAATGCTATGATATTGCGGTTCCATTTCCTAGGGTCAATGGCACAGGAAACCCAGAGAGCCTTATGAAAGACAGCATTAGACAACTCCTAGTCAAACAAGGAACAGGCAAAACATTTGTAAAACTAAAGCTATAGCCTAACTCCTCAATTGCTCAAAAGCCATCAATGTTTCTGACTGCAATATACTTAGCTCTTATTTTAAAAAACTATTGTAGAATAGTACGTCAGAATAGTAATGCAAGCTGTCTTTTATGAAGCAAAAACAATCAATGCCTAGTAAGCAGGGATGTTGCATCCCTACAGTTTCTAGTAGTACATTTCCACAATTTTAGACAGATACTAATTAACAAAGCTGAATCACCTTGAACACTATCTGAACGGCCATTTTACAAATGTTCAACCGCAAAGGTGAGAGTGCGCGAGAGCCTCGAATAACGCTTTGAGGCAGGAAATAGAAAGTGTGGAAAAGTGACTCACACACCAAAAAATCCAAAGGGGAGCAGAGCCTCTCAGCTTTCTTTTCCATCGGCTCCCCGGATCAAATTAAAACCTGCCGCGGAACGGGAAGTGTAGAGCCCTTGTCCGGTTTACTTTGGAGGACAGGAGACATTCCCTGGTCACCTGGGCTCGTTCAACTGTGACCCAGCTCTTAGCTTTAGGGACGATCAAGTGTGCTCCGTCTAACAATGACAAGGAGAGGAGGGCGTCAAATGCCTGGTGCGTACGGACAAAGCAGTGATTTTCTCACAATGGATTATTAATCAAAATGGGAGCTAATCCGAGCAGCATTCCATCACACACACCCTGAAGGAGTCATTTCACTGTAATATGATGTGTCCACCAATGAGAGTTACCTTCAGAGCCCATGCTCTATTTGTGGCCTGGTCAGCACGCAGAGATTTCCCCGCTTTATTTGTTTTCAATCTGATAGGGAGGCCAAATCTCAGACTAGGCCGACGTTTCCAAATAAACTGATTATTGTCTTCTTTTGAGAGTTGTTGTTTCACCCTGCTCTGAACCGGAGGACTCCACTTGTAATAACTCACGACTCTTAAGCTATTTGCCTGTCCTACAATTAAATTTATTTTCTCTAATTCCGATCGAACTGCTGCCAACCTACATGTGCTCCGACGAACAGATAATATTTAACATGAGACCTATTGTGTGCTCTCCCGCCTTCACGCCACAGGTCAAACTCTCCTAGTGTGCGTTCTGACCCAGCACGTGAAGTGAAAGAAGCACAAGCTTTGCGTCCTAACCCTGCTACACACTGCGTGAAGTTCCACTTCACCATGTAGCACGCTAAAAAAAGAAGGCTAAACGTGGTGGGGGCCCCTTTTTTATGAGAAATGCCTATATTAATTTTAACATCCATCTACCTTCCTTTGTGAAAACAGAAGGGAAGGTCAATATCGAGTATATTAAGTCTCTTAGGCTTCCCTGGATGGTGACCGACCACCTTCTTTTTTATTGCAAGGTGGCAGGATTGTAAGATGGAGATGTCATGAAAATATGAAATAAACATTTAGACATTATTTGGTCCAAAACACAATACCCTAACTCTCTCGTTATCCCATCTATTTGATGGAAGGGTTAACCACCCCAGCTGGCTCCCCTAAAAGAAAACGAAGGGCTATGAGTGTGGTTTCCAACTCTAGTTAGCTGGCCAACGTTCACGTCAATAAACTAGATGTTATAACCACAACTTTAAATCTTTTTGAGAGTTGGGCGCAAGAAGAGAAAAATAGCAATGCTTTTAATCCAAGTGTTGAAATAACACATTTCCTATGTCAAAACAAAGACGCCCATTATTTTAGTTTATCACGCAGTAGCAGGACGACGTGAAGAGTGCCACTACTCAACATCTCATCTCAAACGGACCCTGGCGATACGGACATCTGGGCTTTTATTGACACCAAGCCTCAGCCACCATCAAAAGAAACAACAACGTCTTGGCTGCCGTGGTGCCTAGCAGACAAGGACACGGTTATTCCCGACCCAGACAAGCCATCCGCCCGGCTCAGACACGTTTATCCCAAAGACGCGATGTCGCCATGGAGACCCGCGTGGGACTGGCGGCTCATACCAATTAGTGTGGGGGTGGCGAGGTAATTTCTCTAACCCCAATCAAACCAAAAGAAACGCTCAGCCTCTCTTAAAGCCGTCCCCGTGTTGATTTAACAGCCATTTTTACTAGGCACTTAAACTCTCTCTCCAGGGCCGCCAAGAGACCATTATGCGGGACAGAGGCCCAGGGCTCATCACAGACGCTTCATTAATAAAGTCTGCGGAGGGGGGAGGCAGTGACATGACAGTCAGACTGCCATCGGTCATAACTCCCCCTTCTGCCTGTCAGAGTAATGGAGGTTCGGGGGGAGGAGGGGGATGCATGGAACGGAGCCTCCCTCACGGAGTGAGGTTTCTGTCTGGCAGCATCTGACCTGATATGGGACGTCTGTGTCGGGATGGGTGTGAGGGAGATGGAGTGGGAGACGCACACGACCTCGTCTTTGTTTCTGAGCTGCAGGCTGACGTCCTGCGTCGAGTCAGAGTAAAGGCTGCCAGTAGAAGAGAGTCCTGCTGTAGCAAACGAGCTTCACATGGAGCTGCACTACATGTGCTTGAGAGGCCTGCCATTCAAATCAGCATTGCTGACCTTTTTCAAATATATACAGTGTATACATTGTGGTATAATGGACGCAGGATAGGGTTTCTAGCAAATGCTACCAAGCCAGATGTCACATTGTAAAGGCACACCAAATATTTATGCACGACAGAAAACGAAGACTTTCTGAAGTGGCTCACAGAAAATGCACTTGACTCAGCCATGCCCCCAATTCACAGGCAAAACATATTAGTTTAAGGGCCGGAGTCTAGTATCCCCCAGTTTCTTTCATCCAAAGGAAAACTATGCATTCCTTGGCTTAAAAACAGCAGGCAACTCTACACATGCTGACATCACTCCGATAAGGTGACCAGTGAAATTCTCCCAGCAGGAAAAACAGCAATTTAATAAACCTGACACAAGCGGCTATTATCGTTTTACCATTATTTATCATGCCATTTTTTTCTCTACCTCCCTCTTGTCATATTGTACATAAATATCTCTAAAAGTAGAGTCATGGGGTTTAGGGTTATCAAAAAGTGAGATGCGTTTTAGAACAGGGCTGTGCACTCAGGGCAGACTCCCAGCAAGTAGTCAGACCTCCTCAAACAAACAGCCCCCACTACAAAGCTTAACCCACTGGAAACTCCAGCCACACTATGCAGTAAATGAAGGAACTGAGCATCCAACACTTTCCTGACATCCACAGGACTCCACCATTTGTTGGCCAAGCCACAAACACTGATGGTAAAGAACACCTTATTGGATTATTTAAAGTAAAATACAATAAGATGTACCGTCAATATGAGATGGTAAACTGTCAGAATAACTCATCTATCATCAAAGTAAAAATAAAATATCATAGTTTGACTTGGCTGATCAGAAAAACCACACAAAATAAAACTTGGTATAAACTAATATAGTATCAAGTTTCATGGTGGCAATATGAAAACAAACCATTGGTCAAACGTTGTGTTGTGCCCTCATTAACACACACACACACACACACACACACACACACACACACACACACACACACACACACACACACACACACACACACACACACACACACACACAGT
>JAVQJS010157486.1:0-10449 GCA_036024795.1 Galaxias rostratus
GTGTGTGTGTGTGTGTGTGTGTGTGTGTGTGTGTGTGTGTGTGTGTGTGTGTGTGTGTGTGTGTGTGTGTGTGTGTATTTAGCTATCCTAAGAAGTGACCTGTGAGCACAATGAAGGAGTTTTTCTTACCTGTTGCCCCACTTTGTCAAGTATTGTGGAATTCTGGTCCAGCTCAACTTGGCCTTTAGGGCTGGCCTGGAGCTGGGCAGTTGTGCAATGGCAGCCTTCATTGACATTTCATAAGACTGACACTCAGCTCCCCATCTCGTGTGCACCTGGTCCACACAAAAAGGAATCACTCACCAAACCACTGATATTTATATATTTTGTCCAAGAGGCAGACAAGTCACTGATCCGGGATCAGTCAGACTCATGATGTAATAAATGAAACTTGAACCTAAATGGTGATTTTGAACCAGCAGTCATTCGTTGAGATGGGGGGGGGGTGCTTTTCAACAGGATTAAAGGTGTGCATACCATATGAAACCTGCATAGCCTTTAGCATGGGTCACTTTGAAATATTCACACCCTTTTCTAACGTAAATTCAAGCCATTGTATCTCTTATTTATAGTCACATATAATCTATCTCAAATAATAGTTGATAGAAATCCTTGTATGATGCTGGATCATATATGCTTGCCTGATCCAGTGCCCAGTGACCTGTCAACCCAAATAAAGGGCCTCCACAGGTATGCCCTGCATGTGTTAGCTACCTTAGTCTCTGCGTGGTCCAGATCTATGTTGGCGTCTGTGCACATCTTCCAGTTTGCCTCCTCCCCGACCTGAGAAACAATCAGCTGGGTGCTCTCCGTCTCGGCCGTGGGAGTGTAGTAGAAGGCCGCCTCGTACCCACCGGGCTTTGCAGCGGCACTAATGGCCAGGGCTTTGAAAGAGAACAAGGCCTCGGGAGCTGCGTTCGAACCCTGGAGACGACAGGGAGGCAGAGTGCATAATGCGGTGCTGTTTAAACAGCACGTGGACGATTCCCGGCCAGGGCAGTGTTTGAAGTATAAAATGTGGTCATTAAAAAATGGATTGAAAGCGGGGCGATGCTATAATAGTTGGCTCTGCTTACAGCCATGGAATGTTTTCTGCTGTTCACACGTTACTCGCAGGCTCACCGTACCTCTGGCACAACGTCACGGCGCGTGCGACGAGATCTCATGCTGCTGGATGAATCAGACGTGGAACTCATTTGTCTGGTGGCTTCCTGAAAGGTGCAATAACGACCCGGTGGTGAGGCAGCTCACGAGACAGAACGGATGGAACGGGGAACGGTAATGAACTAAGCACATGCACGGCCACATACCTTGGACAGGATTCTTAGAGAGTTCAACAGTTGTCGTATACTTGCAGGTGGTGCGTTTGATCCAGCATCAATCTCAATGCGTATCTTGTCAACCGGATTGATTGCGTTTGCTGATGATAGGAGTGGAGGAAAGATGAGATAGCATGAGTTTGTTTTGCATTTAACTGTAATTAAGTATTCACCCAGCAAAAACACAGCCTTTATAAATATTTCCCTAATCATACACCTTGTTGTGCCAAAACTTGTATACCTGGGAGCAGATTGTACGCAAAGTGAGTGTATCCCATGAAGTAGTATAGGGGGTACTCTTCAAAGAAGTGACATCTTTTCACCTCTGCTTCTGCACAGAGAGCTAGCCCATATATTTGATTCTCACTGCACAGCTTGTCCCTCTTACGGTAGATGTCTTCAGGAATTTGCTAAGCAGAACAAGTACAAAAACGAGATCCTTTAGAAACCTTCCACCTTCATTCAACATGACGCATCCTGTCTTGATGTGTAGAGAGAGAACTCTTCGTGTTTTTTTGTTGAGGTCTGACGCTACCTCAAGGTTAGCAGAGGGCTCTGGCATTATGGGGGTCCATTTAGCTAGAGACGGTTCCTCGATATTCCTGGAGACTGCGTACACGTTGAAGCTGAATGGAAAAGTTCACATTGGTCACGTTTCACTGTGTCAGTGTCCCGAAATAGGCTGAATGAGGTACAGTAACAACAGCAGTTGAACTTTACGTTTAACCTCAAAAGGTTGCTTTGTACTGTTAATACTTCTTTCTTACTTTAATGAAAAGAGCTTGGTCTCCGTTGTGCAAGCTGGGAATTCCAGTTCAAACTTCCTTTGTTTGAAGTCCGCCTTTGCTGCAACTTTCCATGGCAGAGCATTTATGTATTTACTCTTTAGTTCCAAACCACTCTGGAACATCTCTGTGTTGATTCCATAGAAGAGGTGGTTGTCCTTTGTAACACTATCAACATATAAACATGGCCCATTTATGAATGCAACGACTTCCACAAACATTACAGTGTATTTGATTTCAAAGGACAGGAATAATGTTCGTACAAAAGAATAAAAGTAAAGGTTCTTTTTCTATTGGAAGTGCAAGGTACTCATCTGAAAAAACTCTCACCCTATGAACCCATCTGTCTCAATGGAAATGACTGAGTTCAGAAGTTGTGCCAGGTTTTCTGCAGGTGGAGGATTTAGTTCAGCCTTAACTGCAGAGACAGGGAAAGGGTACGGGGTAAATTATAGGACGATGAAACGTGAATTCAACATTGTCAAGTCCCATTCAATTGCACTGCTTACCATTTAAAGTGACCCCCGTCACTGACAGATAGTATTTGCTGATCTCCAGTGGTAGGCCGAGGGTGGTGGCTTGAATGTAGCGGGTCTCAATTGTCAAGAGGGGCTTGGTCCAATGCCACGAGTAACCCTTTTGGAGAATCTCAAGCAGTTCCCACACAGGAGTATCTTTGCCTGCTGTTGCACTAAAAGCCTGTAAGACAAGGCATATGGTGACAACCCTTATGTATCAATGTTGTTTGCTTTGCACTGTCATAACACTTGATGCAGATTGTATGTTACAAAAGAATCTCTCAAGTGCCTTCTACTGTCTTACCTGTCTAATATTATCAACAACATCCTTGGTCAGATCAGCGTAGAACCACTCTTGTCCAAAGACTTTCGAATGGGCAGACAAAAGAGGCTTGTCTTTAGGTAACGTCTCCCATTTTTGCAGCTGAAACAGTTTTTAGATTGGCAGTGTTAGTGTAATTTTGCTTCTGTATTTTGTTTGAGGGGACGTGGATCTACTCATGCACTTACTACAGAGATAAGAGCTTGGAAGTCACTGTAGCGGAGGTCTCCATTGAAACCAGGAATATCCCCTTCAAAGAGCTCCTTGATTCCATCGGCTCGGACACCTAACTGTAGCATAATTAAAAAAAGTGTCAAATGAAAATAGCTTTTTCTGAAATTTTACGGTTCTAAATCAATTCTCTGAGGAGGAAATTCGTTACAAGTGAACAATACCTCCAGAATTTGTAGTACTCTGCCAATGAAATGGAATTTGCTTTTCATTAGTATCTCTGTGGGGAGGATATTGGTGGCACTTCTCAACATAAATACTTCCAAGGCAGTGCCAATCAGGAAGTCCTCTGGAATGATTAGAAACAAAAACGTACAATGGACCTTCAAACAACTTGAATTCTTTTCGGAGATATTTAATATACCGCAGTGTTGTGCTTTGTAATGTGTCTGTGCACTGCTTGGCTGAGCTCTTCAACGTACCGTTGAACCAGTCCAAGCGCATGGCTTTACTGTAGCGGTAGTTGAGGCGACCAAACCTGGGGGTTAGTATTTTCACTCCCACATTGCAGGCCGTTGAGCTACAGCCGGGGACCAGACGGAACACTCAATACCACATTTAAACCCCATGAGCTTTTATGTGACCCTTTTGATTTGGGCTGTAATGGACCTCGATCAGGGACTTGACAATATTACTCACAGGATGTGGTTATCTGGAGACTTGGAATTGGCAAGGCCCCGCATGAGGGAGTAAGCAAAGCTGGCAACATGCAGGTCCTTCTCGTCCATTAGATGGCCCGTGACTGCCAGCACCAGGGCCAAAGGCGGCTTACTCTCAAACAGGGTCATAATGGCCAGCATGCGTAGTTCTGAGGGAAGATCCTTCTGCACAAACAGGCTCATGGTAATATCTTGGACCTGAAGAAAAAAAACAGATGCATCTCATGGAAAAGTCATCTAAAAGATTCAAACATTGACCAACTGGAGGGAGGGTAAAATCCAATTGCCCTATGTGTTACCTCAACTTGTAGAAACAGAAAACTTGTTCTTGCTCTTACAATTCAACAACTAGTTTAGCAGCCTATCGCTCTTCACATAGAACGGCGATCCAGCCACAGTCTCTGATCACACCCAGCTCACTGTCACGAAGCACTCACGCTGTGAGGGTCACGGATCGCCAGCAGCCTCATAGACTGCACGGCAGCACTCAGGACTCGTGCCGGGAGCTCCACGGGCGCGGCGGCCACCCCGGGAAGGAAGCGCACGATGGTCTTCACGCTGGAGGGATGCCCTGCATTCCCCAGGCCCTTGAGAGAGCGCACCATGTCCTCCTCGCTGCCCCTGGTCAGAGCATCCGTGGCCATGTCCAGCAGAGGCTTGGTTTGTAAATAGAACAAGACTCATTCAGCTATTGTCACGCTTCATGATAAATGTTTAGACATTTGCTTTTCCCCTCTGGCAGATTAGAATGTGTCAGTGTTGTAAAATTACCTGAACGGCTGTAACTGGGCATGGCTTAACATTGGCGCAGTGCCTGTACACCAGTGAGCCATAGGCAAGCACGACCGTGTTCCAAAGAATGGGGTTTGACTTACTGAAAGGAATGGTCAGGAATTCCTATGAAAAAAAAGAACTATTAAATATTATCCCGCTACATTCGAAACTATAAGGTCTAAATACGATTCCAACAATTCTTCCAACACTCAGACTTATTTGTGTTGTTCCTTCCATCTTGACGTAATTCAACACTAAAGATAATTACATTGAGTGTACGCCAGTCTTCCATTTGCACACAACACAATCTCTGAGAGCTCACCTTGGCCATCTCCACAAGCTGGGCCTCAGGCGTCAAATGGTGAAATGCCACCAGGAGAGTTTGTCCCGCTTCATTGGCTGACAAATCACCAGCTTTGTATCTGTTCTCTAGGAACTTGAGGATCCTGTCATCGCCGACCTCAACGCTCATGTCCAAAAACCAACGCCTGAAAACCAAAATAGATAGTAGGTTATTTAGAACAATTGCATTCGGGCTTTGCATTTATTTCAGTAAATTATATTCATAGGTATTTTATTGTATATGCAACATGTCTTTATAAAAAGAAGCCCATAGTTAGGATTTTATGATGATTAAATTATAAACTCTAATAATAATGAAGATAATTTTTTTTGTTTAATTTTTTGGTTTATGTACCTGTGTTCAGCATTTTCTGACAGCTGCTTCCACAGGGCCTCGAGGTCTTCATAGGTTGTTGCACGGAGAAGATGGATAGCCTCGCCAACATCTTCAGTGGTTGCACTGTCAATCTGGTAGATGTTGGCTTGTGCCAAGCGTTTAACAATCTCAACAATCTGGGAAGGGCAAAACACGTCACATAGAATATAGAATCACCCATTATCTTTATGAAAAAACAGATCGAGAGTGGGGTAAAGCCGTCAATAAGCACACCTTTTCTATATTACCTTTGGGACTGGGTTTTCTTTATCTTTCATCAGAAAAGGCATGGTGGCAAGGGTGCTTCCAAACTTGAAGACAAGACCCCCTCTATTCTCCAAGCTACTAGGAGGGGGGACAGGCGCTCCTGCGTCTGCGACACCAAGCAACACTAGCTCTTTCCTAACAGGTGGGGAAAACACAGGTTCGTTTTTTCACATGGACAAATGTTTGTAAAGATGAAAGAAAAGAGAGGAAAACAAGAACTTTGTCTTACACAGCCTGCATTTTGGAACTGCCCCCCTTTACGTTAAAGGGGGAAAAATACTGTCTTTCTAAAGCATGGGCCCAGGCGATCACCCCTCCATCTGGGCTGGGCTTGATTGTGTAGACGTACTTGACTGTAGAAATGACAGATTCCCCTCTCTGAGTAGGGAGGAAAAAACATGAACAATCCATGCAAAGGGATCCTTTTCACTTTAATATAAGCATGCTAAAGTAAGGGTACACACACACACACACACACACACACACAATAAAAAAAACACAGACACAAACACACACAGACCTCTTGGGAGATTTTGTCCTGGACAGACAGGGCCATGCCGCTGTCGAACAGCGCCTTTTCCCTGCAGTTGCTGATGTCCACAACTTGAGTGATTGTCATGTCCTTCGAGCTTTTGTCTTCCTCAACAGCATAGTTACTCTGGCAGGTTCCATGGATCCCAACCTGGTAATACATTCAGTGCACAGACGCAAAAGCTATATAAAGCTTTCCGTTACAACTCACTTCACGCACAGGCTCGAAATAATGTTTCATCGACAACCGTCGTTTACCTCCTCAAGCTGATAAACCCTCTGGGTGGTCTTGACGGTAACGTCGACGAGGCCGAGGATGCCTCTCACTATATTGACGATGGTCTCGGAGACCTCCGCTGGGGCTTGGATGTCCCCGACGCGGCCCTTGCTGTAACCAAACACGAAAGGTTTGCCGAGTTCCACCGCGATCCTTTCGGTGAGCTTTGGAGAGGGGGTAAATTCACTTCTCCCAGCAAAACCATTGAACTCCTCAAAGGCAAAGTCAGACGCCTTGAATAGAAAGAAGGAAAATGCATCACTTTCAGTTTATTTTATGATATATTTACAATCATGCTATCCACATTTTGATATCCAATGTTGACTGTCAAGCGGGCACCTCTAAATCACAAAGTTCCAATATTCACAACCATGCAAACAATAGTTCTGTAAAAAGATCACTTTCTATAAGATTATCTTATAATGTCGTTCAAAGAACAGGGATTACCTGGAGCAGGAATGTTTCTGGCGTCAAACCAAAAATTTTAACCTTGCACATCATCTTCACACCAGACTCGGCTAAATTGGGCATGACACGACCGATGTTGACTTTTCCTTCATATTTGTATTCATAGGTTTTCTTTGGGTTCAGGCTGGGCTCTGTAAGACATTATCGATACATTTCAACACTGAAACACAGAGAATCCACCACAAATGGAGTGGAAGACTGTAAATGTTTCTTTGATTGATTTTCCACACAAAGAAACTCACCATAACTGGTTTCACTGTCTTGACAGGCTAATATAAAAAGAGATTCATTAAATATGGTTTACAATGGCTTTCTTACTATGATTTAAACAATTGCGCTCTAGAAAAAAAAAACTTACCGGCCAAAGCCACAAGGCAAAAGAAGATCAACCCCCTCATGGTGAAATCCCGTTGTGGGAGCCTGAGGCAGTTTCCTTTCTACACCATCCTTTATATACATGTTGGGACCCTGTAATCTGTGTGAGCTGATCAAATCGTTGGCAGGAGTCATGGACAAATCGTACACACACAGTGAGTGCAAGGGGCCAAAGGTGTGGGACAAGTCAGAGTGACAGTGTCAGAGCAACATTCAGTAAACAGTCAGGACATATTTGAACAGAAGTGTATAATCTGGTTTGATCTGACACATGAGGTCTTGCTGACAAAAGCAAAAAAAAAAAAACACGTTTTTGTCTGCATTTAAATTAATTAGATACATTTTGAGTCTTAATATAGTTTGCACACATAACAAATGAAAGACCAATCAGTGAGGCCTATACCGTACACAATATGCTGTGAGCACAGTGGCTCTGCTGTTAGTCAAGCCAAGTGGCACGCGCTCAACTAAAGCAATGCAGTGAACGTTCACAAAATGCAACTGGGAGTCAGTCAGGTGAAGAGAAGGAGCTCTCTGACCGTAACTATGCCAGCTCACCCAAAAGGGGATTATTCATGTCCCTTGAGACCTTTCAAGCGTGCTCCCCCTCTCCAACAGAATCAGAGACTGTGGCAAATCGTTCCTCTCCATGTCAATCCTTCCCAAGCTTCAGCTTCTGGAAGAAAGAATGGCTGCAACATCCAGAGCCTCCATTGCCTACTAAAGAGCCCAGAAGGGCACATGCAGACCTTTTTGAAAGTCGACACTGTAAAACAAAGTGACGACATCCAGAAGCAATCAACCGTGTTTGAGTGGCTATTTCTGCTGCTGTTTCTCCAGATTGTGATAGATCGTGGCAGGCATTGTGTGATCTTGAGGGCTGTTTCTTTTTTGGCCCCTTGGGCTCCATGTAGGATAAGGTTTGTCTGAGGCTTTGCATAAATCTGGGTTTTGAAAGACGGAGGATGTATCAGAAAAATGTGCCATGTGCAAAATGCCATGTGCTTCATTTGAACCTGGATTTTCAACGCTTATAATCTGTTGAGATTCTGCACCAACCCGTTACATCCTGTTTCGGTCCTCAGTGTACTGTGTGTGTGATCTACAAATGGAGACTAACTGAGGCTTTGTCTCTGTTCTTTTTTATTTCATCATCGCTGCCAATAACAGAGTATTGCTTCACTTTTTCCAAAAGATTTTGTATGTGTTGTAAAAACATTGATTACATCTAGATGCATTTTTTATATTTTGATGTAGGCTTAAAAATATTTGACAAGGTGCTGTTAAATAACCTTTAAGGAATAGACGTTTGTGACTGCATGGTTAATTCAGTAAAGGGATTCAAAGAAAACACAGTACAAGATATCAAGGTCAAGTTCACATGGTAAAACAAACATCATGCCTACTCAGATTGAGCCACTAGATGGAGGCATTCACTCGGTCATTTGATGGCAAAAACACGTCTTCGGTGTCCACAAAAATAAATATATAATACATTATGTGTACAGAATATAGAAAATAAGGACTATTATTATTATAATATATAATATTATGTATTTTATTTATATATAATATTGCGGCAAATGCAGTGTATTCATGAGCAAATAAAACATTTAGATTCAGAAATGTGTGGATTTACCGTCACATACGACATAGCCCCCTTATAAAAATTGTGTGCTGTATGCTTAAAAATGTGCATGCTTAAAGTATCAAAATGAAAATCAATCAAAAGCAAATGTGCGTTATTATTATATCCAAACAAATGTTTTGAAATTACATATTGTAATTTCCATTTGTGAATTTGCTTATTTTGAACTTAGTTGATGAATAATTTCATGAAAGTATTATGTCGCTACGTTCAGATTTGAAGAAGAATTTATTTCTTCATTAGCCGATATTTATTTGAAGAAAAAAAACATACAACATGCAACAACTTGTGTATGGAAAAGTTGACTTTTAAAAGATATTAATGTCAAAACATTACGAGAAAAGTTTACATTTTGTCATTTCTGGGTGGGTGATAAAAATGGCTGTAAATAGCTGGAGGAAGGTCATTGCCGGACAGGAGATCATTGAACCGTTGAGCTAATGAAGAGGGAATGGGCCTTGGCTGTGGCGGCTCACCTTAGGCACTCAAAACAGCATGGCACGTTTTTAAACAGTCTGTAGTACTCCTCTTGAATCTGGAAAGGAGCAATAGGTCATCGAAACGAACTACCATTTGCAGCATTAGGTGTTTTAGGATGATATACACGTGTATGGGAAGTATATATATATTTATAAATCATTTCAGGAGAGATCACTAAGACTATGTTGTAACAAAGAGAGGAGAGCTTTCCAATAGATGTTGACGAGGACACCTACCTTTCTGGACAACACACAGAGGAAGATGAAAATGAACATTCCCTGAAAAGCGTTGGTGATGGTGAAGAGGTATGCGCTGAGCGTTGTCTCGTTCAAAATGTGGAGCACCCCAAACGTCCAGGTAGCACCCAGTACAAACAACAGGGCAAGGGCCCCCCGGGCACAAGATCTGGTGGGATTAAACATGGCGTGGTTTGTTGTTAGTCCACATCATGACTGGACAGTTATAAGAGACAAGCTCTTCAGAGACACTTACCACTGTAAGATAATAATAATAATAATACATTATATTTGTAAAGCGCTTTTCAAAACACTCCAAGACGCTGTACAAAAAGAGTAAACAAAAAATAAAGCAAAACAAGTCGCAGGTCGATCGCAGGGCAAACACAAAGGGTCAAACAGCAACTCACACATTCACACCTACAGACAATTTAGAGTCACCAATCAGCCTGGATATTTTTGGATAGTGGGAGGAAACCGGAGAACTCGGAGGAAACCCACGCAACACGGGGAGAACATGCAAACTCCACACAGAAAGGCCCTTGGGTCAGGTGGGGAACAAACCCAGGACCTTCTTGCTGCTAGTCTGCATGGATTTTATCTCTACTGTTTTACAGTGAACATTCGTTTTAGATTATCTTAGTAATTGTTGAGACACATCATTTGAAAATTATCACATACAATATTGCAGGAATTAAAATATTTTCTATTTTAGATTGTCTATCCATCCATCCATTATCAGAACCGCTTATCCTATGCAGGGTCACGGGGAGCTGGAGCCTATCCCAGCTGACTTCGAGCGAGAGGCAGGGTACACCCTGGACAGATCGCCAGTCCATCG
>JAVQJS010157518.1:0-11998 GCA_036024795.1 Galaxias rostratus
TGAATAAAGAATATTCTTCGATTTTCTTTGATTAAAATTGGAGACTAGAAAAACAAACAACTGATTGACTAATGGGAAGGAATTCCCCTAAATCTCCAATGACAATATGATATTATTAAACGAGGAACATATCCATTAAGGTGGGAAAAGAAAACGGATCAAATATAGTTTGTATTTAATATGGTGGTAAACAATAACTAAATTTAACAACAATTGAAAGAAAACTTAAGTATGAATAGTATTTATCAATAATAATGTATGTAACTATTGAATCATAGTTACATGGAGTTACTGTAAAAATGTTTACGACTAATTAAGAAAATATTAAGGACTGCAACACAAGAAAAACCACATTTGAAATAAAGGCACTGTTTTACATCATATTATTTTACGATGAAACCTCGTATATTAGTGTTGCCTCTTGTGGGCGTTTTTTAAAACTTGTTACCAGTACCAGAGTTGTGGCACAAATTGATTAGAAATTGCTTTTTTAGACACTTAACCACACTGATTTAATAAAAAGTAAAATATATCCAAGCCCAGATTGACATGTGGGGCTAAAATGGGTTGTAGATTAACTGTTCAATATTCACATATTGTTTTTGTCTTTTGTTTAGAGGCACCCACCCAGGTGTTTGCCCAAATGACTGAGAGGTTCCAACCATGCCCATAATCTCAGATAATCTGCCCATTCTGACTTTTACCAAAGTGACCCACCCAGTTTACCCAAGTCGGTGTGTCTGTGTGTGGTTCAATTGGTTAAACCAAGTGGGTTTCACAAGATATCTCTGCATTGAGCACTTGCCCACTTAACATAAAGCTCAGACAAATTCTACTGGGCCCTTATTTGGATGTTGGTTTGGATTCCTTTCAATGTTTGTATCAATGCTGTTGTTTACATATAGGCCAACCAGATTACTGTGTTGTTGTAACGATGTAAATTTAAAATAGTTGAGTGACAAGTAAAATATAAAAGCAGAACTTTTTGAAGAAAAAAAATGTATACAGTACGTTATTGGTATAGTAGGCTATGTGGAATTTGAGTATGAAAAAGGTTTCTGGGAAGACATGCTGTTCTTGGGGAAATGCTGAGCACCCGGGGAAGGTTATCAAACTTTGCTTCATGGGCCGAAATGCAACTTGACAATTTCCTTCTGACTTTGAAAGAATGAAAAAATTGCACCTTAATAAAAAAAAATATACATACACAACTTGTCCTAATGAAGAATGTGTGAAGCAATGAATGTGTAAACCTATAATTTACAACTGATTTGTTTGCATTTTTCGTGTGGTCAGTGTATTTCTTTGTTACATTGAAATATCAAAGGTTCTCGTTTTACAAAAAAAAACTAATTAAAGGTGATATAGCCTGAATGGCCTGAAATTAACTCTAATAAATAAGTCATTTGTTGAAAGATCATTTATTCAAAAGAAATCATTACAAAGTTCAAGGTAATCTGAGAGTAGACTCCTAAAAAATAATTATGTATTTCAATGAATCTAATTTTCACCCGGATTAATTATTAAGGAGTAAAAACTGAAAATGAAAATATTCAGTTTAAGAATAAAATGACTGAAATGATACTTGCTCAATCTAAAAAAGAGAACAATATATATTTAAGTGGGTGAAGTGATTTAAATTAAAAGTCAACACATATTTACATATGTTTATTCACACAAATGCTGATGGTGATAATACAAAGAAAACCTAACATATTAAAGACTTGATAATAGCATGGTGTCTGCATTCATGGTGCTTTAGAGTAAAATGTGTGTTTTGAGTCCATGCATGACACTATATGAATTGATTAATGAATAAATGATCAAAAAAAATCACCAGAGCCAAGATAGAACAGCTGAGTTCAGCCATTTCACTGTACTTATAAATGGAGGAGGTATGAAAACTATAGAGAGCAGGAGCACACATTCTGAAAAGGAAAAGACACACAAAATCAATTTAAAGAATTGGAAATGTATGCAGCAAATAATAGACCATAATAATTTCATCATAACAACCCGTACATCTAGGTGAATTGGTGACCAAAACCACACTTGTCACACTGCCTGCTGATACATTACAAAATCAGTAAACATTTGCTTTTACCAGCTCAGTTGTTAACCTATACTTCTCATTAAGAAACATAAACGCCAACACTCACCAAAAACTCTTGTTCTAGAAAAGTTACATGTCAGACTCTGTAAAACAAAATAAATAAATATAGGTATATTACATTATATGGGTCTGAAAGTATTATAAAGTAACTGTTTGTCAGAATCCTGCAAATGCATGTTAAAGGAACTTTCAAAATGTGCGTAGTGCGCGATATCAAAAATAACAATCCCTTATTAGCATGGGGGAGGGATCTTTGTGAAAATGACCTTTCCCATGTCAAACAGGACTAAGAATACATGATCAGGTAATAAAAAGGATATGTTTATGTATTATGGTAATGTTGATGATGATTTAAATGACTCATGAATGCAGTGTAAGTAGTCGTTGGTCTCGGATTGTATATGGTAAACCTTAAACACAACTTACCCCAGGTGTAAGTTTTGGGCTTTCCCATGTGGGTCACTTTACAAGTGTATTCCTCCTTATTTTGAGGAGTGAAATCCACGCTCCTGGTGAGGTGAAACTGCCAGCCCTGCTCGAATGCCAAGTCTGTTTGTTTGGCATTAGGAATTTCTACATCATTCTTCAATATCTCGATTTTGATGTCGGGAGGGTGGAAGCCACTCACGTGGCAAATCAGGACGTTGTTCTTCCCAAGCTCACCAGCGTTCTGACTGTACACCTGGACCTTAGGAGGAGCTAAATAAAACAAAAAAATAATTTATACTCAAGCTCAGAGCTCGTTCCCCATAATTACTCTTGTAAAAACATTTCATACAAATAGCTCTCAAAAAACACCCATAATTAATGGTTAATGTGTAAAACGACTTCCAGACAGCGGAGAAGTGCTCCAAACGTTGATAATGACTTCTAGTGCTAATCGAAACTTAATGAGGGGAATTCCAGTGGCGCAGTTCTAAACCCGTTTATTTGAAGGTGATTACTTTTTATGCAGCTATGTTACATGGTTCTACGTTAACTTTTTTTTTTTTTTGGTGGGGGGGGGGACAATTTAAAATACGCGCAACGCAGCAGGCATATGGGTTAGACAGTAACCTACATAGTTTAAAATAGAATACAAGTCATGACTTTCTTTCACACTTAAATAAATCCCACAGACTCCATAATTTTTTTTTTATATTAGGCCTAAACAATACACCTTATTTTGTATTAGAAGGCTTTACTCACATTGTTTTCCGTCCACAGCATAGCAAAAAATAAGACCGAATACGCAAATTGAAATTAATGAGTTCATTGTAGAAACTGAGTAACTTGTTTTTCACTATGCTAATGTTCAGATATGTTTTCTCGTTGCTCTCAACACCACAGTAACGCTGAAAGTACGAGGCGCATGTCATCTGCAGTTTAACCCCCGTTCTTAATTCTATTGTGGCCAATCACAATTGTAGATTTCTGTTGTCAGGTGGAATATGGCTTTCAATGTTCATGACTTTACCTGTATGCAACCAGTTATGTTTAGCTCAGCAGGAAACAGACAATTGTTTTCTCCAAGATTAATTGGCGTATACCACCCTATATTGTCATCAATTGTTTTTGTGCTAAAAGGACTTGTTTAACCTGCTGTTTAATTGTTTGCCGTGAAAGTGACCACATTGCATATTTTTGTATTTATGTTTGTCTTTTTAACCTCGTTATTTATTACAAAGCTAACAGATCACGCCTAAATAAACTATATTTCAAAATAGGTTTTTATATGTTTTCGGAATGATAAAAATAATTGCACACTATATCTCTGTATGGTACGTATTATAAAATATCTACAAACAACATATGGCCTAAATATCTGCAAACAGGGCGTTGTGATGGACCGGTGACCTGTCCAGGGTGTACCCCACCTCTCGCCCAATGTCGACTGGGATAGCCTCCAGTGCAATAGTGCTTTATACAAATCATCGGAAATGACTGAATACTCGTTTAATAAGTTCTGTCAGTTTCTAATACATTGGAATTAATGTATTTGTCTGTTTGTGATACATTCCATGGTTATCTTATCTTTAATTGCTAAGTTTATGATACTTTCCTCTATTTATTAATATTCTCCGTCGGTGGCGAGTATCTAGGGTTTTACGTGCCTCATAACTAGTGATATATTCTCTTGCACCAAATACACAGCAACGAAACATTGTGAGTGATGTAAGCATCTGGATTGACCATCGTTGTTCATTCGCTTCCTCCGCCCTCCAATGGTTACAAAGTTCACTTCAGATTTACACATTTATTAAACGACACTTAAGATGTCGACAGGGATTCCCCGGGGTAAATGCAGAGGGGAAGTAAACGAGGGTTTGTTTAACGGCAATTGGAACGCAGCTATGGACCAATCTCTCAAGCCTCTGCGCGCCGTTTTGCGCCGTTTTACACCGTTTAGAGGAAACATTTTCTTTAACCAGAAAACCATTGCAAAAAGATGCACACCCTTTTAAAATATAACGTGCCCCCGTTGTCATCGGCCTACGTTACTTAATAGTTTAACTGAAACCTCGGTAGCTCTACTAGTGACGTACATCTACCCGGAAACAGCTGTTGAAAAATTACATTTGCCACGGCCATTCTAGACAACCGAGCAGCCTCACATATTCGTGTGATCATTTTTTCCCCTAATACAGCCCGCTGCTATAATTACGTGAAGAAGATGAGCACTGAAAAACTATATCCTAGATCTTCTATTGAAGACGATTTCAACTATGGCACTAACGTTGCCACCGCTAGCGTGCAGATTCGAATGGGTAGGAGACTCAGTCGACGTTCGTAGTAGTAGCTAACGTAAAGCTAGCTAAATATTGCTAAAATTTTTTGTCAAACATGTTTGAAGACATCGTGGGTTGGGTATCAATTGTCATTCATATACTGCCTAGCTAAAGTAATTTTGTTTCCTTTTTCAGATTTTCTACGAAAAGTGTATACAATTCTTTCCCTTCAGATCATCCTGACCACGGCAACATCTGCTTTGTTTATGTTTTGCGATACCATCAAGGACTTTGTTCATGCAAGGTATTGGCTGCCAGTCACGTGTACATATCAGTGCCCATTACCCTAGTAATTGGTGAATACACTATCGCAACTTAATCCTAAAAAAAGGCTAGCCAATATAACTTTATCCTCTGTACCTGTCAGTCCTGCAGTGGTTTTGGTTTCTGCAATCGGCTCTCTGGTTCTTCTCCTGGCTTTGGCTGTCTACAGACATCAGCACCCGGTCAACCTTTACCTGCTATTCACATTTGTAAGTTTCTCTGAAGTCTGTAAAGAAATCACATAACCTGTATGCCAAGGTTGAGGACCAATTCATAGGAATTGTTGCCACAACTTCTACTTATTCATCTTGTTGAATTTGCCGAAACATTTACATTTAGTCTATGCTAAACAACATAAACATAGAACAAGACTGAATTGAAAGTTATAGAGATAACTTTACAATTGTATCGATAGTGAATTCAGCAAGTCCAGTTTAACGGTTTGTATGTCCCCAACTACCCATAACGAGCAACAAGTAACTTATCATTGAATTATTTAGTGTTAAAATCATAATTTTTCAAAGTAATAATTTTTCTTCCTCTTACAGACTTTGTTGGAGGCGGTTTCTGTGGCAACAGCTTGTAAGTAATTGTATTCACTCAAAAGCAATCCCCAAGTCCTTATAGAAGAAACTGATTACTCTTGTCCGTTGTTAATACCAACCTTGCCTTTCAGCCATGCACATCGTCGTGAGCGTTAACTAAACGTCTGCCTTTTTTTCCAGTGACTTTTTATGAGTACGCCATTGTGTTCCAAGCTTTTATCCTTACTTGTGCCGTGTTTGTTGGACTGACCGTCTACACTTTTCAGTCCAAGAGGGACTTCAGCAAACTGGGTGCAGGGTAAATGCCTTGTATTTCCAAGGACTTCTTTCATACGCCAAGTTTGATGAACCTTTATTTTATTAGATCATCCAATTATAGGTCTCACAGTGACACAGTTTTGCATGTTTGGTTCTGTGTCTTACAGATTGTTTGCCTGCCTTTGGATTTTGATCATCGCGAGTTTCATGAGGGTGAGTTCAGTGTCAATTTAATCACTGACATTGACTTTGGAGGTTGAATCATCAGTCATTACATTCTTACTATGTAATCGTGGCAAAAAGCATTACTAAGGTTGCCCACTTTATTCATGTTCTTCGACCGATTTAAACTTTGGTAGAATATTTTTCATTATTTCTGTAGATATACCGATTTGTCCGTTTATTTCATTCAGGTCCGTCAGTTTTCATGATAGCTTGACAGAAAACATCATGAGTCATAAACACTGAAATAGTTTCAGTTTCATTGCATGTTTTGGCTGCTTTATTTTAAGACACGTGGGCTATCAATGATGTAACCATTTACATTTATAATCCAACTCATCTATTGAATTACTCTTTCTTAGTTCTTCTTCAACAATGACACCACAGAGCTGGTTTTTGCTGGGGCAGGTGCTCTGGTCTTCTGTGGCTTCATCATCTACGATACCCATCTCCTGATGCACCAACTGTCCCCAGAGGAGCATGTGTTGGCCTCTATCAACCTTTACCTGGACATCGTCAACCTCTTCCTCCACATTCTCAGAGTTCTAGACTCCATGAAAAAGAATTAAATCTGCCCCTCTCAAAGGAAGATTTTTTTTTGGTTTAGACTGCAAAACAGAAATTAATATTATGTTGATCTGGAGCTTATCCGTAATCTTAATGTAAACATCATAATAGCAGACAGTACTGCCTCAGTCAGCATCAAACTACCAATTTAGTCTAAATCCAAGCATTCAGAGACCAATTAACTTTTTTTTGTGATATTTAGTGAAAAATAACTTATTTGCAATATAGCGGTTGGTAAGGTTGGTGGAAGAATGTTGGCACTATGTTAAACTGACAATGATGTAAATTACGGTATGGTGGATTGTTTAAATGTCACCTCTATACTTTTCTCTTTTTTTAAGGTGATTTTGACCATGTGTATGCTATCTTGAAATGTGCAAAAGCAACTGCAAAACATAATTTCACTGTGAAGATTCCTTGCTCTGGGATCCTCTCCTATATTGATACGGTGGGGGTGCTGAAACAAAACAAGTGCCATGGCCTTGCCATCGTAACATAAATGTAAAGTATCTTTAAAAGAAGGAAGGAGAGCTGGTCCGACGCTAATGCCTAACCTTAGTATTCATTTTGGGATGATTACAAACAGGTATGTTGGTGTAGAAGATATCTTGTAGGAGTTCATGAACTGATCACCCAATTAGCTTGTTGCCTTTCACAAATGTTTTGAATAACTGGAAATGAAAGGCCATGCTCAACAAGGTAAATAAATTAAAAACTCTTGAGTTTCAGGAACTTCTTTTTAAACAGTGTTCTAGCAAACTGTACATTCCTTTTGAAAAATATTCCCCTCACATCATCCAATCCAAAGCATTATGTGTGGTATTGTGTCTTTGTGTAAGCTTAAACTGATAAGTTCGGAGTTGTATTTAGTTTTGCCTTCAGGACATTTTGATGTAAATGAACAACCTATTGGTGTTTAAAAACATATGGCCGAAAACTTTTCTGTTATCAGACCTATTTGCAGTTAATTGTTTTAAGCATGTGTTCTTTGACCAATAGTACAATTTGTGATTTTGTGTTTGATTGTCGATATATTCTAAATGTAAATGCAAAGAGGACGTATTTTGATGAGCATTTTACTAAATTGTTAATTTATTAACAAGACAGCAGGTACAGTAAAATTATTGTGATGTAAATGATTATATTATAATATTTGATCTTTAAACGGAATGTACATTTTACAATGAAGTTGCTTTTGATTAAACTTTAAATATTTAGGCACTTGTATTGACAAGCAGCATACACATTTAATCATTTCTTGGCACAAGTCACAAATGTCTTACCTATTTATATTACGGACACCTATAATATTCCCTTAACTATACAAATAATGGATAGCTGCAATGAGGTTAAACCAGGGACGTGCATCTTGTATATTTCGTATGTTTTTTTTTTGTGTGTGTGAAGTACATGTATGGAACAAATCGTGTTGGGATTTAACATACGACGCTTTAATAGATTATTGAGGTTAAAATAATCCCTATTATAAAACAACTTCAAATGAACAAATAGTTCAGTCAGAGTTTAAGAGCCGTAACTCCTTGATTAAATCCGGAGGTTGACTGAGCGCTTTCTTCAAGGAGGCAGGGATGATAAGGTTTTCATAGTCCTTTTCCTTCACCAACTGTCTGATCAACACTAAGCAGTTCTCTTGCAAAGAGTAGACTACGGAAGAAAACAAAAATATTGAACAAATAAAATACGATCTACGGAGTCCTGGAGGGGACCAGATCGTGCATTTTGACGCGCGATTTCATAATTATAATAATTTATATCATACAAATGCAATCATTTGGTCTCTTCATATCAATTGTGCAACAAGCAAGGGTGTCAAGCTTACCAGGCATAGTTATCAAGACATTGATATAGTTAGGGGAACCATCTTCATCATATTCTGTTGCTGTAGGCATATACACCTCTTGTCGATTCCCTAAAAGCTTCGCTCCATTTATGTAGGTTCTGAAAACCCAAGGATGAGCTAATAAGAGGGAAAATAATTAAGACAAATGCGTATTGGCTATACTACACACCATACAGCATCCTATGTAGAGCGACAGCCAACTACCAAACATAACGAGCATGTTTAAAGCAAGAACTCACTGATGTAGGTATTCATTTGTAAGCTTTCTCCAGGTCGTATAGCTCCATAAGAAACCGGCAGCCCTTGAAAATCCAGCCACCACAATTCGACTGGTTTTATAGTCAGATTAACAAACGTTACATAGGTTGGTTGATCTGAATTAATAGATTTAAGACCATAATTGACGGTTACTTCCTGGTCATCCATAAACAATGGCTAGATGTCAGACTACAACGAGATGGAGTTGTCAATTAGGTCTCAAGAGGGCGACATTGTTTGTTAATCTGCTGTTCCCATTTTTACTCACAAATGTTTCTAGCCGATACAACCAGATTTCCAATCTACAGGTTGATGGTCTACACTCCGGCCATCCACGAAGACTGTTACTCAATTTCCTCAAACAAATAAATACTTATGTGGCTGGATAATTGCTACCGGATTAACATTAAAATAAAATTATTGACCATTCCAATACTTTTGAATTGGTTTAAGAATACTTGACAGGTCAGTTGTAATGTTCACACCCTGATAGACAAAAACAGTTGGTACTAAGTGTATGTAATATGGTTTAAAAATATGATTGTAAAATTAACATCATAGCCCATGTATGAAGGTCACAATTTAGTTTGAGTTTTAGCAAAACAATGCATTTAAGTAGACTTTCTGTCAACGAAAAACAAAAATATTGCTTTGAATTAAAAATAATGAATTAAAATGATGTGAGCCCTATGTTTAGCCTTATGGATCCTGTTTGTAAATGTTTTTGCATCATTTATAGACATTTTTCACCCCACCCTCTGCCATTGGATTGTTATAGTCTGACTCGCCCATTCACAAAATATATTACAAGTCAACTTATATGGTTGAAGGTGTAATAATGTAATACTAACTCCAGTATTATTAGTAACGATAAATGCTCAGTTGCAAACGCACCCATTGTCATTCACACTGCCTTAACAGGGGGGTCAGAGGGGTTTTGATTCCAACCAAAAGTTATACAAATCTGCTGCTGAACAATATGTGCCATATGGTTCAAGAAGACAGCAGGGGGATCTTTTGCTTTTGCCACTCAAGCCTGAAGCAGAGGATCTCTTGGTTTTCTAGTTTTCAGTGCACAGTATTTCTCAATAGCTTTCAGCCTAATCAGCAAAGGAAAATATAGTGTCTAAAATGTGTGAAAACTGTGGACTAGGATTGTCTCAAGTACAAAAATAACAATTTAGTCCAATTGTTGTACTAGTAGGGGAGGATTGGTATTGGTACAACAAGATTGTTGTACAAGATTGTTGTACCAATTGTTACTAAAACGTCCTGGACTGCTGTAAGCTGTCGGGTTGTCCGGTACTGGTACTGTTTGGCTTGATGGAGTCATAGAATGGAAGGAATAAGTGACAACCTTTTAACTCAAGGTTAAATGGAGGGAGAGCTACAATGTTAAGATAGCTCCTTGCCGGGAGCTATCTAGAAAGTTATGTGCCAGACATCAAGTTCTGCTCATTCTATTTTCATGGATGAAAGATTTGAGGGAACTTATAATTTGGTGTGTCAGCTGTCTTATTTGTCACCGGTCAAGTTGCCAAGACACGTGAGCCTGTGTCTGTCCCATTCACTCTATTTCTATAAATGTGGGATTTTCTCAGTATTCTGCTCCTTTTCATTACAGGAGCAGATACTTTGTTTGTCCAATGATGGATTACTCCTCCTCCTGTCTTTTACTGGAGCCACAATACAAAATAACCAGGTCCTCTGACTGCACCCTCGCATCAAAAAGAAGGCAAGACAAAAACAAGCCGTATATCTGGCACTGGAACCCAGTAATAGTATTTTAAATGGCGGTCTAGTTGGCTTATTCATGAAGCTTAAGCCAAACCCACCAAACCACAAAATGATAGCATGTTGCTCTGAAGATAACTAGGTAAGGCACAGCACAATAGCTTGATAGCATTTCTTTACATGCCATGCAATTTATTTTTCTGTTTCTTTGCATCCATTATCCCTTCTTGTCCTAATCACACTGTGGATGGTGTTATTAGTTGTAATACAATACAAACGGTACAGAC
This sequence comes from Galaxias rostratus, assembly GCA_036024795.1. Lineage (NCBI taxonomy): Eukaryota > Metazoa > Chordata > Actinopteri > Galaxiiformes > Galaxiidae > Galaxias > Galaxias rostratus. The sequence continues at coordinate 10,878 of JAVQJS010157518.1, forward strand.
TCGGAGGAGCCAGTAGTCAAGAGTATAAAACGTGAAAGCCTGGTGAGTTCCCAAATTAAGGAGACAAGTTGTGTACAAGTTAACACTGAATAGTGTAGTGTAGTACAGCAGTGTACAGTAGAGCAGTGCAGACTCTGGTAGATTATAACAGAGAAGGAACATATGCTTTGAGTAGTGAGTGGAGATTTTAAAAAAGGAAGAATTAAGTAAAGCATTGCCGGAAGATTGAGAAGATCAAACCATGTCCCAATAGAGCAGAGGGCAAGAGGGCACAATGAAATGTTAAAGAGTACAACTGAATGCAACACTAATTCTTGCGCATCCTCTAGGGTTTCTCAAGGTAAGGCAAACTAAGACCCGAGACCATATATTTTGAGTCCCCCTCAATGCACAGACCGAATAGGAAGGCTCTGACAACACTGCCTCTGTGTGGGATGACAAGTTGAAGAAGCAAAAAAGGGAGGAAAAGCACACGTTTGACAGGCTCCAGAGGACTACCGCTGCTCCTGGCCGTTGCCTTGGTCACCGCCAACATTCCATTTTTGCCAGCACATATTTGGGATTCCGCAGCCTGTTTTGTTATTGTTTTATTCCGGCTCGAAGAGTGACCCGAGAAGGCCGGGGGACTCTGCCACACATGGGGAAGAAGGGCTGAGAGGAGGGTCTAGTTTACGTGCCTTGCAGTAGTAAAAATAATCCCTCGCCCAGGGCTGTTTATTTTGACCTGTCTTCCCTGTCCAATGTGCGTGTGTGTGTATGTATGTGTGTGTGATCGTGTGAGCGAGTATCTACAAGTGCAATGTGTCCATGAGTTGGTGCATGTGTATGTCTACACATGGCTTTCAAGTTATGTGTGCCTTTGTGTTAGTGTATGTCTGTGCAGGTTGGTGTCTGGTTATATGTGTGTGGCTTGTGTGAATGTTTACGTCCTACACAAACATGGCTGATCGGGCAGCTGTAGAATCATGGTGGGGTTAATTGTAGTTAACCTGAGCAATCAAACCCCATGTGTGGCAGTGTGTGTGTGTGTGTGTGTTTGTGTGTGTGTGTGTGTGTGTGTGTGTGTGTGTGTGTGTGTGTGTGTGTGTGTGTGTGTGTGTGTGTGTGTGTGTGTGTGTGTG
>JAVQJS010157552.1:0-28934 GCA_036024795.1 Galaxias rostratus
TTTCTTTCGATAACAGTATACTAAAGAGTCAAGTGTGATGTGTGATATGGAACATGAGTGTAAGCATCAGGAAAGATCCGACCGGTCCAGGGGGAGATGGAGTCAGGATCACTGGTATCTCACAAGTTGAAGTCATAGGTTCAGTGGAAGTGAAATTCAGACACAGGCATTGAAATGGTTATTAAATTGAACACCACAAGGCCTATAGAATATTGTGGGAATCAAACTTACAACTAGCAAATGCTCTGCCCTTTGCTGAAAATGGCGGTAGACTTAAAGAAGTTCAGGAAGGACACCCGCAATAGAGGGTCATTTTCTACGCTCTATTGACATTCTGCTGTTTGATTGTGAGGTGCTAAATGACAATACCATGTTTTTGAAATACAACATTGGTTTCAGATAAGGCACATATCCTAAGACTGAAAGTGGGTGTACCATGGCTTCAAGTCTGTTCTAGGACTCGCTTGTCTGTAGTTCCTGATTGATCCAGGAGAGGGCGGCCATTTGTTGAGTTTGAACCTAAACAAACTCACAGGCTCACAATCTCAAGATGTGCATGCGATGGTAAGACAGTGAGTGTACGTGCATCAACGGCGTTCATTCCCCTGGTCCCCACAGATATCTGGTACCTATCTCCCCTCATCTGTCTGCTGTTCCTGGCTCTGATCCCTCTGTGGGTGGTGGTGGCCCGTCAGAGCCCTCCTATCAAAGAGGTGCTGCGCTCGGGCTGGCAGCCCGTCATCGTGGCCATGTCCATCAGCAGGTGGGCTACACATGCACACGCACCATGTCACCAATCCACTTTCCTTCTCTACCGTGTACAGAGCCCAAAGTTGAGTCCGTTCATTCCTTGGATCACTTTATCAAGTTGGATACTCGGTCTGTTGTTAATCGATTATTGCACTGATTGGTTTCTCTCTGACTGCGTTATTCTTCTTCGGTAGTTTCGGCGGCCTGATATTGGACAAGACGGTGAGCGACCCAGCGTTTAAGGGCATGGCCGTTTTCACACCTGTCATTAATGGTAAGTGGTCCTCGGCCAAACCGAACACAGGGGCTCTGCCAGCAGTACAAAGGCATTCTGTAAAGAAGTGAATCGAGGTGTTAGTCTTCCTTTCCCTCGCGTTTACACAATGAGACAACGCTAGCAGGGGGTGCCATATCAACTCACTAAGATATTTGAGAACTGTTAGAAGTTTGAAATATTTGGGGTGGATTCCGATGTCGCTTTCGGCCCACGCCTCACGCCAACGACACCCTTTGTCCGTAGCAGCCAGGTAACGCTGTGCTCTCGTCCCGTATTGACTCACCCCCGCTGGGGTTCAGTAACCCTGCAGTTTTTTTTTTACTTTCCCGTGGTTCTCCCTCTGCTGGATTCCATCTACCAGTCTGGTTCGAATTTCCCGTCCCGTCTGTGTCTTACGTAAAGCGTTACTTTGCCTTCGCCCCAAGTCCCCTGTATTGTCTTCCATTTTGCGACTGCACTTCCAAATTGACTGTGAGTGGAGTGAGTGGTTTTGTTAACGTGACCGAACACATCCTTCATGAAATGTGACCCATGTGAACAAGAGACGCGTCATTAAGGAATGAGAGGGAACCCACACATGTCTCCTATAGAAAGAGAGAGCCTCATATGGTATGGATTGGAACCACATGCTTGTGAAGATCAAAATGTGCCAGCTCTGCCGTGTCCCGGTTGTGAATGTGAGGCAGTGTGTCTCCTGAGCGTGAACTGACTTTTCAATCACTTCTCTCCGTCTCCCTCCCTCCCTGCCCAGGAGTGGGTGGCAACCTGGTGGCCATCCAGGCCAGTCGCATCTCCACCTACCTCCACTTCTGGACGGTGCCCGGCGTGCTCCCCTATAAGATGAGGCAACACTGGCCCAACCCCTGTGTCACCTTCTTCTCCTCAGGTACGGTGGAGGCCATCCGCTGCTGGCGTGTAGACATAGCCGACCCCTCCTATAGCTAACCCTGTCTCGTAGCTTTTACTACTCCCCGCTCCCACCAGGGATTCATAGTGCGAAACACCCTGAGGCTCCACCAGGTCCTAGCCGGGTGCAGGGACCTCTGTCTCCCCGTCAACCGTAAGCGTAGGGTAGGCTCTGGCGGGCGCGGCCTGCTGACCCCTCTCTCCCGTCCGCCAGGCGTGAACTCCCGGTCGGCGCGGGTGCTCTTCCTGCTGGTGGTGCCGGGCCACCTGGTCTTCCTGTACGCCATCTCCCTGCTGCAAGGTGGGCAGACGGCTGTCACCGTCCCCTTCGTGGTGTGCTACCTGTTGGCCGCCCTGCTGCAGGTACGTGACGGGATGCACCCAGGCTTACTCTCATAGAGGCACGCACACGTTATGACGGTATGGCGTAGCGTCATCCCTAACTGTGACTCTGCTCTGACCCCGCCCCGACAGGTGGGCATCTTGCTCTATGTGGCTGACCTGATTGTGCGCTTCATGTGGAGGCGGAGCCTGGACCCGGACAACTTCTCCATCCCCTACCTGACGGCGCTGGGCGACCTGCTCGGCACTGGGTTCCTGGCTCTCTGCTTCCGCTCAGTCTCCTTGTTGGATAGCCTGGCGCTCTGAGCGTGCCTCCCGAGCACCCTGGCTCCAAACCATCGCCCCCCCCCCCCACCCCCCACCCCACATACTACTGTAGTGTGGAACTGAGAAGAGATAGGTTGGGGTGTAAGCAGTATGTTTATATCTTAGCCTGTCAAAGTGATTTTTTTTCCCCATGTCATCTGTTGTCAGATCTGCACTAATGTCCAGGGGCCAGTGAGGGCTTGAAATCCCGGAGGAGGCTCTTCATTCTCTTACTGCTCGCTGGCGTTTTTGTATGTCCCCAGAATCAGGGATCATAACTCTTATGTCTTATGGCATTTCCTGTAAGGTGGGTGGAGCCACTGTGCCAGACAGAGACGGACGTTACTGGACTTCATATCAATCTGTTCCTTTGAAGTGTTTTGACTGGTATGCCATTTCTACTGTAACTGAGACGGGCTCCACACGGGCTCCGGCCCTATTCCCAACGGATGAGGATGTCAGTGTGGTTTGAGTATGTGGACATAGTGACTTTATCTGGAACAAGGACACCAAAGCAACCCGTTACTGGAACTGTCTCCAAACGTATGAGACCCTTGACAATTGATTCAGAGAAGTGATTCATTTTGTTACTTCAATTTGAAGTATTTCCCAAATGTACAATCAATTCCTCAAAGTATTTGAAAAGTTTAGGTGTTTTGTAGCATCCTAGGTTAAAAAAGAGGGGACTTACAAAGCAACATCTTGTCAGCTGTTTAGCCCAAGTTTTCTAGTAGGGGATGGGAACATATACCATTGATGTTTACACTATTTGTCTGAAAACAATGTGCTACCACAGTGCTTGAAAATAGAATGGAGTTTCCAGAGCCGTATAACCTTATTGTGAAACTGACATAAGCCAAACCAAGGTGCTTGAAAATCCAATGGAGTTTCCAGAACCGTATAACCTTATTGTAAAACTGACATTAGCCTTTCGGTTTCTGTAAACAAATGGCTTCGTTTCAGTGATGTCATTAGCACTCTTGATTCGTTAGCTATTCAGCCTAAGTGATAGGGGAAGGTTTATGTCAATGATGGTGGATCACGGGGTATTTGTGGATTACTTCCCATTTCTCCTCAAATAATGTTGACACTGTTATACCACTCAAATGTAGCAAACCAAACCAGTGTGTTGCTTTCTATGTGATGTCACTCACAACTCCTCAATAAGCCTCTAAGAATAAACATGTCAGAACATGCTGAATTGACAGCTGATTAAGAGAAGGGGTGACTCATTTTATTCCAAATGGACTAGACAAATCACATTTCCCAAATGAATAAATTCCTTCAAATTAAAGGAAGTGTTTAGGTGTGCTACAGCATCCTATCTTAAGAAAAGGATATTAATTTGAAGAGATGGAAATATCTATATATTTATATATATCTCCTGAAGTCATCATCTAACCAATGGAATGTTAGCTACTCAGAAATACAGTTGTTGCGTCCAAACACTGACCGTGCATGCCCGTCCTTAACGTTGAGATTAGCACGGCAGCCAGCAACACTTCTCCTGCGGACTCGAGGTAAGACGTATACACTTGCCTATTTTGATTAGACCAGTTTTCTTACTGAAATCACAAATGTTCCTGGTAGTGCGATATGTGCCAGTTTAATTTAAATGAGCTTTAATGGCTTGGTCAGTAATAATATCCCTAAATCATCATAATTGATGTCCAAAGATGGTCAACGATGGACGCAATTGACTTTGCATTAATGACACAACCATGTGGTAGTTTTTCAGAAATCTTGGATAAATTGTCTGGATGGAAAAAAAAGACATCTCTGAAAATAAGTATGACCATCCCTTTCATCACAGTGTCCTTGTCTTCCTGCTCCTCCTAATTTGCCTCACTTCGACCTCTAATGTGACCTGCATAGCTTGCCTGTTGCAAGGTTGTCGCTATGTTTTTGGAAGTCAAGGCTACAGTTATAGTTGTGTAATCATACCACACTGTGAAATCAATTCGTTGTCAGCATTGCAAAGGCAATGACAAGGGCCTGCATGTACACACTACTTGTAAACATGGTCTGGAACTGGGGTTCCTGGGACCATACACAGTGCCTGATGGGAGGGGGGAAATATTACATCCTGAAGTAATGTGGTTCATGTCTTTGAAACTCTGGTGATGTCTTGATTTAAACAGAGAATAATGTAAATCAGTGTTCATGAAGCTATGCATTTGGAGGAATGTAACACTTATAGATACACAGTTATAATTTTGAGCGGTTGTTACCTACATTCTTTGAAATGAAAGGACCATCAAATAAAATTTTAATAAAATTTTTAAATGGTAAATTTCTTTTGGGATTGGTGATTTTTTTCAATGCACCAATTGTCTTAGCATGAACCTAACTACCAATGCAGTTGACAAAAAGGTTTTACATTTTAGAAAAAAGTAAATTTTGATAGTTTGAGTTTTGTATCTAATGATTTCAAAAGTGACCACAAGGTTCTGAAATTAGGGTCAAAGCAATTGTTAAAATCTGAAAATGTTAAGGCCTTAAAGTTTAAAATTTTCAAATTGTTTATATGGTTGTTATTTAAATGTTAACCAAACCCAAAACACGGTCTTATTACCAACGTCACAAATGCACAACACAACAAAATGCACAACTCAACATTACTTAACTTTTCATTTGTTATTTTAACACAATCTATGCCAGAGAAATATGCTGGAGAATTTAACATTTTCCAATTGTGTTTTTTTTGCACAAGTTCCAGTTGTGTCTACTAACAATGTAAGCAAATCTTTGTAAAAAAATAAAAGAAAAAAAAGTCGTACAAGACTTTGGTTAAAGTAGTCAGTATACAGTATGTGCTCCATTGATTATGTAGCAGATAGCCTTTAAGCGTTCCAAACACCAGCCATAATACTTCGACTTTGAGCCTCTTGACCATACATGCGTCGGAGTCTGTATCCCGAAAGTGCCGTCTGTCAAGGGAATGCCATTTTGAAGCCGTAATAAATGTAGACAGTCTGACTCATGATGGTTGTTTGTGGTATCACAGGATATGATAGAACACTGCAGGTTTGGGGACCGCTCATTCATATAGGCCCACGTCTATTAAACATCCTGTTGTGGCTCGTCATGCATTGTCCTTGAGTGCCTTGAAAGGCGCCTTATAAATGTAATGTATTATTATTATTATTGTCACACAAAACGTTAAGACGTATGAAGAGCATTGAAACTTTTTTTTTTTTAGGATGCAATGCTTCCCTTTCTGGATCTCTAGAAAACATTAAACTTTTACAGATTATCTTCCTCTTCAGAAACCCTACTTGAATTGCAATTACATGTAGGCCTACATGTAATGTTGAACTGTATTGTATCACTTTCACTTAAACCTGGTTTGTTTCTGTTACATATTCTGCTAAATGGAAATTGTAAGTCTAGTCCTGAACCTAAACTATAATGCGAGATTCAGGTCAGTGTTTCGTTTTTACTTGATACGTTTCTGTAAGAGGTAAAGATGGGCTCTGGTTTTTAAGAGAGCTACCAGGTATGTAGACGTATTTAAAGATTTGTTTTCCCACTTGTTTTATAATGACTTTTCCATTAACTGGATCTTGGTTAATTGAATGTAAAATAAGTTACAGAAACGTATCAAACTATAAATGCACATTGGCATCAGATTCACAGTTTCTTAGGACAAACAATCCACTGACAGTTTTCTGACAAACTAGCGCATTTACAACTGTTCTCTTCCCAGTCACAGCTATGTCAACCCAATAAACCAGGTTTGCTACGTAGTTTTGAGTCACAAGTCAAGTTCTCATTTCCCCAACATTCGTGAAGACCACTGCATGATCTTACAAATAATTTCTCTGACTGCGCCAAGTAAATAATGTCCTTCAACGAGATGAAGACGGGGAATGATTCAGTGGACAGTGTGGACATCTTGTACTTTCAACACACAGTCTCGTGGCTCTTGGCTGTAGACAGACATCTGTGTTCACAGTTTGATTGTTTCTCAAATAGACTCTAGTCTTAAGTCACTCTTTACAGTTCAATAAAACCCCACTTCAAAACAAAAAGGTTGAACTGATAAGGCAGCACTTAAAATTCCATAAGGTTACTCGAAAGAGAAGAACATACACAGAAGGGATGTGTCTGAAGGTAGCTTCCACACAAACTAAGGTCTCTTTTTCACATACTTTCTCACACACGACCCAAAATTAAACTGCCGAATGGGTTTCTACGGAATTGTATCTGTGGGGTGTAGTGTAACCTGCAGTGGCCTGTCTGACTTTGGGTGGTTAACCCTTCCTCTGCCTGGGCTGAGCCCAACAAGGGGAGCTCTCAGCTGGGCCAGCCCAGGGCTTGGGTCCTGACCACAGCTATGTACTGTTGACTTAGTGTGTGACAGCCTGCAGGAAAAAGTAGAAGTGATGCAGTGGCCCCCAGCCATTTCTGTTATTAGAACATGGGCGTGACTCTCGAGCTTCCTGCAAATATTTGAAGATACTGATCAACATTTGTATTTATGGCACCTACACGAAACAAAGCAAAGGTGGAGTCCATGCCGCAGGGAAAACGTATGTATAACTAACTTTATATGTGATATAAAAGTCAATATATTATATAGACAGGTTATTCTTGACAATAAAGTTGTAAAAAAAGTTTCAAAAACAAAGTGAAATCAGAAAGGGGAAGGTTCTACTAGGCAATCGTGTGACGGAACTCAAGGCGGACCATTCCAAACGCTCAGAGGCACTGCTGATAGTAGGTGTGCAAAAGTAAAGATAGACAGCAATTGACTTTGCATTCCAGCAGAGGATAATGTTATTCACACATTGAAATGGATTACCCTCGCTCTTCATATATTTCACTCATGTTTTAAAAGTCCATAGTCTTTGTCCGTAATAAATATCCTCAACAATAACATAAATAAAGAGGCCTTTGCAAAGACAAATATTTCATATAAGGTGACGGTTCTTTTCCTTAGCATAGTCAGCATAAATAGAAGAGCCTGCTTCATGAACTATATAATATGGCTTTCAGGTTGAAAAAGAGGACACCTCCACAGTCTCAGACCGAAAGGCTTTCTCCTGGCAACAAAAACACATCGACTGCTTCAAGTTCAGAGACTTTCAGTGAATGAGCCAAAAGCAAATCCAGCTTAAACGTTGTCCCCATGTAACATTTTGCATCAATTTCAGAGTTACAAAATTAGCAAAGTGTAACTTTAGTTTACCCCCAATGCTTCAAATTGTGACGACTCATTATTATGGTCAGAGTTCCAGTTGCCTCACATTCAAGAAGTCGAACCACCTGGGCTCCTCGTCAAACGTGGAGGTACTCTGGCGTGGAGTAGTTGAAGAGCAGGAAGTCCATGCGGTAGAGGTTGAGTAGCTTCTTCTGGAGGAAGGGGCTGATGTTCTTGAAGAAGCGGGCGGACATGTCCCCGTTGGTCCGGGTGCTCTTGGAGGAGGTGGGGAAGCGCACCTCCCCCTCGGCCCCTGCCAGTCTCAGCACCGCCCCCGAGTCCTGCTCCAGGGTTTCGTACTTCCCCACCACGTCATAGTGGATGAGGCAGGGGTGGCAGAGGGAGTGGACCCGCTCCCAGTGTTCGTTGAAGGGCTCCTCTTTCAGCGTCCTGGGGTCCACCAGGTACTGCACAAACTCCTGGAAGGAGACGTCGTTCCCTTTGGCCAGGGCCTCTGCCTGCGGGCTGGGCCGGTGCCGGCGCACTATCTTGGTGCCGTAGCGCTTGTGGAAGGCCGTGTTGTAGCTCCGCGTGAACTTGTTCCGGTATGCCGACACCAGCCGCTCGAAAGGCTCGCGCACAAAGACAAACTTCAGGTAGCCGCGGAGGCGCCGGTTGATCTCGGAGACGGAGTATTCGGCCAGCGTGCGCAGGTTGCCGGCCACGTGGGCCTCGTTGGCCGGGATGGCCAGGGGGTTGGTGTGTCCTCCGGTGCCCGTGAGGACCATCAGCACACGCTTCCAGTTCGTGCAGGCCACCTGAAAGAATTGACATTTTCCCTTGATTTACCAGTTTTTTCTGTTGCTTTGCTACGAAAAGGTTCCGAGAGACGGCAAACAAAGAAAACAAACAGAGGATGAGGTGAGCCGACCCACCTTGGGGACATAGCAGTAGAGCAAGCCGTGCTTGTCGTCCACTATGAGGTGTCGCAGGTCCTCCGGGGCCAGAACCCTGCGCTTCCTGGTGTGGCTCCGACACGCCTCCTCCAGGAGCGCCCGGCGACCCTGCAGAGTGACGTTGGTTGCCGATGACTCCAGCTGTGAGGACGAGGGGAGGAGGCGAGGCCACGAAAAAAGAAGATGGAGAGAAGAGATAGTGGGGGAGAAGAGAGACGAGACAAAGTCAAACATGTTAAAGAACAGAGTGCAGTGTTGGGATCCCAAGCTACTTTGTCAAAGGAACACACATCTGGAAATGGTTTGCAATGTTAATTTACTCCAACTGCATCCTTAAACCGAGACAGTTATCCAAAAGCAGTTGTTGTGGTCATAGCTAGTCAGTTTTCCCGGAAGCAGATTATAGGACCCCTTCTGTGTGTCTAAGGTGACAGTTGGCAGTCATCTGGATTATATAAAGTTTAAGATCCTTTGAGTGCTTGAGTGTCAAAGGCTGAAGGGTACCTTTGGGGAATATTCACATTAGAAATGTGTCGAAGGGTTCTGTTGTGACTTTCCCTGTGAGTCGGGCCCTCCCTCAATATATAACTTTGTGTGTGTGTAATCACCTGGCCCCCGCTGTGAAGGCTCTGTAGAGGGTTTCTCCTGCTTCTTCCAGGCAAGTCGTCTCTGCCAACAGCTGGCTCCACGGCTAAACACACACACACAGAGAGAGAGAGAAGACGCACATTTACGGAACGATGCCACGAGGTCTGATTTCCGGAAGCCTCAAGGGAAGACAAAGCTGTTGCAATGTCCTTTTTAAAAAATAACTTTTCTAGATTGTTTTTCTCTTTTACTCTCTTTTGAGGCGCAAGAAAAAGACTAAAGAATTTGCACAGGAGTGCATTGTCTTCTATTCGTGTGTATCATACTCTGCTAAAGCACATTAAACTGAACTGGGCTACGTAAATAAAGTTGTCTTTAATAAGTAATTTAATCATTGATTCATAGCCTGATTATGCCATTGCAAGTTTGCCTCAGTGAATCTAGGCTTCCTTAAGCCTTGGTGTGGATTGCTCCACAGAGGCCTTCCTATATGCGCACCGACTTTGGTGTAGGAAAAGTTGAGCTGAGCCAACTTCACTCCCTTTCATGACGTGATGACGCTTTCTTTTCGTTTTTTTTTACTCCCTTCTTCTCATTTACATTCTCTATAGGAACAGGCTGTTCCCTTCAGCCCCTCCTGTCCTCCTCCCTCTCTCCGCTCCCCCCAACCTCTCCCCACCCCGTCGGGCCTGAAGGCATGTCAGCGCTGGGGCCACAGTTTGAGCAACGGGAGTGAGGGAGGGAAGTGATTTGTTTTGCACATGTTGCCAGCGGAACCCACTGGGGTAGCGTTGCACCCTACAAAAAGGGAGGAGGAGGAGACGGGACGGAGGAGAGGAAGGCTATGACGGAGACAAAGGGAGCAAAAGGGGACAGAGGGGAAAAGGAAAATACGTTTGTCAGCGTGAGCAGAGCCTGCTTGCATCACCCAGCAAACAAATGTGCGTGCAACCATCTCACAGGGGCAGGAAGTGACAGTCAAACAGCAGTCAGATAAGGAAGTGGCAGAAGTTGCTCAACACAAAGACTTCATAGATTTGTTGTGTTACAGCCATTCTTTTGTGTCTGCATCAGCTTCGTTTCAATACGATCTCTTTGACTTGCTCGTTCTGAATGAGGAACAGATACATGTCGGGCATATGAATTTCTCAACACTTGAATAAGACTCAAGAATAAGAATAAGAATGTTGCACCAGTAGAAGGCTGGAGAGAAGTCGAAGACAACAGGCAGAGCAAAGTAAAGTGTGACATATCAATCAAATAAAATAGGAGACAAAGTGGAGACACTTGCTTGAGTTAACTTGTGCGATCAACGGTGAAATAAAGGAGAAAAAATATTCGAATGATGATAGCTGCTAACATGACAAATGTCATTTCATTTGCATATATCTGAGCACTTCTGTGCAGCAGGGGTCAGTTATATTTCCACAAGATAGAAGGAGAGGAAATGCACAGCCTGCCAGCGCGCACACAATAGCCAGCAGGTGTACCATGTATGAGGACTCATATCAAGAGATGGGAAATAAGCCAACTCTTTTATTTGCTTATTTGACAAGGCCGACATTTGAGTCGAGCTTCAAAGGCTATACGGAGGGTGGGGGGGTGGGTTGTGTTGAAAGACACAAAGACTGCACTGTGCGAATGTTGTTGGTTAAATAGTATGCTAATTAAGCTGCGAGTGTTTGTGCGTGTGTTTGTGTGTGTGTGTGTTTGGGTGTGTGTGTGTGGGCCCAAAGCATCTCAACTCAGCTCACACCGAGAAACCCAGAAAACCACCCAAGCTTTGAACAAGACCAGAAAGAATGTGGAGGCGAAACGATGTCCGACAGAATGGATGATACCAGAGTGACGCCGATGTGAGAGAAACCAGTCCACGACAGGCAGTCGTCTGATCAGCATGTGTGATCCAGTCTGTGGGGGGAACTTGCGAAACTGTCCTCTGCATGTTTTCGCAACTCCGGGGCTTTCCACGGTCAAAGCGTGACATTTGGGTACACAAAGCAGAGCCCACGGTCTGGGCAGAGAGGACCCGGCGGGAGTCATCTTTCCAGCGCTGTCAGCTGGAATGTGGAGGGGAGCTGCCCCTGTAAACTCCAGTGATCCCGGCGCAGTCGGCACCTTGGTCTTTGACAGGAGAACACCACCCACCCACATACCGAGTTGGCCATCTTGCCAAGCTGTACATAGTAGCACCACGCACTTACACACGCACGTGCACACACACACACACACACACACACACACCTACACACACACACACACACACACACACACACACACACACACCACTGCCACGGTCCGAGTTGTGGATCAACCCCAGGACAGGAGAGACACACAGTGGCTTCTTTCCGATTGAGAGGAGGACTCTGACAGCTGGTGAATCTACGTGCTCTTCCTGCGGACTATAGACGGTGATTCATAGACAGAAACAAAGAGACCCGCTCAGCATTTCCCCTTCTCAATCAGCACAGGGACATAGACAATCAAGTCAGAGCAATACAGTGGATTTCTAAGGCTCTGTCTGTGTGTGTGTGTGTGTGTGTGTGTGTTTGTGTGTGTGTGTGTGTGTGTGTGTGTGTGTATGTGTGTGTGTGTGTGTGTGGTGTTCATTCCAACCAGAGGGGTTGACACTAGCCTACAGGGATCCATATATCTTCAAGGGGGCATGCTGGCTTCATAAGCACCCGTAAGGTTTTTATGAGCTGGTTATGACTTTTATTGGCAGTATAACCAGCATTCCAAATGGATTCCATGTTCTTTTTGGATGCTGACCGGAAAGATGATTTATGGCATCAACCAAGAATAAGATAAAACATTGATTAGGGATGGCACCTTTGTTGCGAGATTACAGGCTAACTTTTGTCATACAGCTTTTTATCCTTCACTGTCTTCCAGCTTTTGTTGTTTTTTATTATTATCATTCAGATGTACAATGCCGCACGACACAACTATAATTAGGAGGGTTAGGACACAGAGAGCTGCCTCAGGGCCTTTCATGTGGCCTGCTGTCGGTCTAAAAGCCCTGCTGTCAGGTAGGACAAGCCCAGGCAGGGAGGGCAGGGGCTTCACCTTCCTGTCCTAAAGGAGGACATCGTGGCTACCTCATACACGTGTTTGCCGACTCCACCACTGCTTTGGCGACGCCAACTTGTGATGTTTCCAAAGTAAAGTGCGTTTTTTTGTAGGAATCCGATATTTTTGAAGTTCCCACCAAGGTGCACAGACTGTGTGCCCTTCGTCATCGTTAACTCTTCGGTCTACCCGTCAAATCATCTTCTCTTTCTGAAACAATGACGAATTTGTCTCTGCAACGTTTCAACTCTCAATGACCATCCGTGCGATCCTGCATCTCGCAGCCAGCTAGCTATAATAATCGGCTGTGTAACGTGTAATTTTGTGCTTATGTGTGCTGGTCCTCATGCTATCTGCTACGTGTAGACTGGATTGAAGAAGATGAGGGGGGAGGGAGAGGAGAAAAGTTGAAAAAGCATAGCAATACAGAGGGGTCGCTGGGAGGGGGGTTTCAAACCATTCCACACTAGTCACAGTGAGTTTATTCATTCATACCTTATCCCCGTCTATTGTGTCTTCCACCCTCAACCCTGTCTAACACATCCACCCACCTCCACATTTTGAGATAGCACTACAGTTAGTGAAGAAAAAAAAAAGTAAACCAATAGGTTAGCAAATGTACAAAGCAGAACTTACCCTGCTTGGTGATGCTCTGATAGTACAAAACCAGGATGAAAAACGAACCGGCACACGTAGCTATAAACACCCGTCCTCCTCGGGGTATCCTCATCCTGATTCACCGGACTAGTGAGTAGAACCCGCGCTGGCTCTCCGAGAGACTCATACAAAATAGTTCGTCTCAATCTGGAGACTACTAAACGGCAATCGTTCAATGGGCATGACGTTTACTAATTGCGAAAGAGTTGCAGTCAGATTAGTTTTTTTCTTCTGAACTATCTGGCAGTGCTAAGGTAGAAACCGCGTAAAACGGTCTTTGCAAGAGCGGAGCTCTTTGTTGTGTAATGTCGCAATGTCGGTCTATGTGAGACCAATAACCCAACGACACTTTCTAAAATGTATTATGCAATTAATAGTCTTATCTCCGCGTATCGTCAACGCCTTTTCCTACATACACCTAACGTTTTCTGGTATGTCAAACATGCAACTTCCCCAAGCCATGGACGCGGCACTGGGCCATGACGTCACACCCATCTCTCCGTGCGTTAATGGCATTCTGAAGAAGTCTTCGCACAAGGGAAGTAAAAGAGGCGTTGCAACAGTATAACGTATCAGCATTTATTTTACGTATAAGATACATGCCCATCACTTGACAAAACAAGCATATTTTATTCAACTATTTATTAAAAACATAAACATACTACAGGCCTGTGACCTCACAGCATTGAAGTGACATTATGCCTACAGTTGTTAACATCTATTTTGAAGTTACAGCTAAAGCTATTAAGTTACAATCTGGGAAGTTGTTTTGTATAGCAAATCGGCATACATCAAGGACTGATTTTCATCTTATATATTCGAAAGGGAGGTTCTTTTTGGTGAGTCAGAATTGACACGCAAGGCTTGGCAGTATTCAGGCAGTAGAGCAGGATTGGAGGGGGCTCGGAGAGCAGGCTGCGATTGACCAAGAGATCGTCGGCCTAAATTCAGCTTGGCTGGGACTGATGGAGCTTGGTTGTGTCTGGGGAAGCGCATCTTAAGCAGTCTCTCCTCTAATGGAGAACCGAGTAGCTTAGGGATGTGTGGCAAGCACTTCACCAGGATATACGGTCTGTGGGTTGAGAGTCAGAGCAGGGAGATGAGCATGAACAGGACGATACACACACGACTTCTTAGTTCACGTCACAGCTGTGATTTTCACCCTGACTCACCCTTTGCTGGGGATGGAGGCGCCAGAATGAAATCTCCAGACCATCAGCATTCCTGCTGCCACGTCCATCTTCAAGTGCTGCTCCCAGGGCTCGCGTAGGGACAAAGGCTTCGGACAGGGTTCCCAGGACCTAGTGGTTTCCCGGGACAAGTGGCACACAGGCAGTCTGGAGGAAGAGGGAGAATATCCCTGGGATTATTGTACTGCTAAAAGTACATTCCTGGGGGTATGAGAGTCACTACTGTTAATAAACAGGGAGAGAGAGATTCTGTAATTAATTCAAATTTTTCCATTTTATTTGTTTTTAGCGCCTTTAAAGACACTCAAAGCGCTTTTTACACAATTAGGTCAATAATTAGTATCACAGAAGTCTCTGATACCCCGACTTTAGATCTATAAACTACTAGGAGAGAGGAAAATCCTTAATGTGCCCCATTTTCCCTAAGAGGCTCGATCGGGATTAGTCCCGTCAAGAGACAACTATACAAGTCCCAAAAAACAGAGTAGCTCACAACTTTGTTAACCTTTAACATCTCCCTGTGGGTCAACCAAGACTGACAACAGCCAGAGGAACAAGAAGGATTCCAAGTCACCTTGTGTTTGGGGAACAGGTAAATGTTAGAGCACGAAGCGAGGGTATCCAATTTAATGTGAGTGAAGGGCGAGCTGGGTAGAGCTGAAATAACGGCTGTTCTCTGACCTGTACGGATGGTCCCCCTCCGCATCCTCTTCAGTGCCCCACACCTGGCATGGGGTTGGGGCTTTGTGGTGGGCGGAGGGGGTCCGGGAACAAGGGGTCGTCACTAGCCTAGGAACAGGCAGTTCTCCCAGTCCATCAGGCCTGGTGGGCGGCTGGAGGGAGGGGCCCACCTTCCCCTCGCCACACAAAAGTGTCAGCAGGCTGTACTTTGTCCCTGTATGGAGAACAGATGATCAAACCTGCTGTGTGTGTGTGTGTGTGTGTGTGTGTGTGTGTGTGTGTTTGTGTGTGTGTGTGTGTGTGTGTCCATGCGTGTGTGGGTGAAGAGACATCCTTTGTAAAGACTCGTTCCTCCGACTGGCCAGTACCTTGGCAGCAGGAGTGGTGGGATTGCTTGGCCGACTTCTCCAGACGTTCTTTCTCCAGCGCTCCCTTCCTCTGCAGGACCTGCTGGGTCCTTTTCATGTGCAGCGTCTGGGCCCGGTCACGTCTAATAACAAAGGGTTGGAAAGAACATGTACTGTGTGACGTGAAGGATGGGTCCAGTAAACAAGGAACCCAACATGACAGGGATTGGGAGAGGACCAAAAAAAGGACGTCAACCTCTTTACCTGACAAGCTCTTTTTCTATCCAGGTTTTTGTGTCCTCTGTAAACTCTTGGAGAGGAGATGAGAATCTCCTTAGTTTGGACTGATTAGAAAACCTATGACGCATGCAACAGAGAACATCTTCAGGGATTTGTTGGGCGTGTACACGTGGTCTGCTAGGACTCCCAGATTACAGTAACTCACGCAAATGAATTAAAACCAAATCTACCTGAATGTAGGAGACACTACCGACACACACTCTTCTAATTCAATGAAGTAGAAAAACAAAAAAAATGAAATAAAAACTCACATTGCATAACTTTCCATATCGTTGGCCAAACTCGAGCAATGTGAAAAAGAAGCAAATATATAAAGTACAAGGCTTCAGACACAATACTGGTATTATCTGCCACACTGTAACAATGGGGACAAAAGGCATCTAGTAGACAACTTACTTGCTCCGTGTCATCATTAACTGTGGTTATAGCTGTGAAAATAAAATGAAAAAACAGCAATGCACAGTCATGTGAAAAACACAGGATCCAAAAGATATGTTTTCCTTTTGGAATTGTTTCTTCATAACAAAGTTCTCACTTTAAGTTACTCAACATTCCAGTAAAAGAAAAATTAAGTTAAAACATATTTTTGACCCCAGGGTAATTGTCTGGAATATAGAGTATGTAACTTTAAGACTATGGCTGTATACTATAGTAAGACAGAAAAAGGTTTAGCATGTCCAATACACAGTGTTACTTTAATTCCGTATGCCATAAATGAACGCAACAGGTACACACTTTGCAAGTGCCACCAAAAAGTACCACACTTTGCAAGTGTACCTACAAAGATCAAAAGTCGTAGTATCCGATTTGAGATGCAGCAATTATATAATAGTATGATGGAAATGTACATCCCTCCTCACGAGGTGTGACAGACTAGCCTGCTACGTTAGGGATGTTCACTTTTCATCTACCTCTGATTGGCATATATTAAGATAAATCACTGTTACCCAAAATACAATTGGTGAGCGAACCCTTCAGGTTATGCCACTTTGGTGCTCACTGACACCAGGTTCGTTGACTTACCTCTGCCATCTGTGCGGGGTGACGGAGGCCAATCGTAACGTCGGACGTCTGACACCTTCATGACCCCTGAGGAATGCTGCGGTGGCAGGAAGGAATCAACAGTACGATACCAGACTGAGAACATAGATACATCACGTACAACGAGGCTAGACATATAAACACAACGTAAATCCCTCTGAAGTAAGACACCAACACAAGTTTGGACTGAAACTCCAGTCCATTCTACTTGACTAATTCATGGAAAAGTGGATGTTGGTTAAGTTGGCAATAGGTGGGACCAGAGGACATGGATTACTGATCCCTTTCGTCAGGCAAGGTCATGGAGAGAGCTTGTTGTCTGAGATGCATGCATGTTTGCTCACGCCCTGCAGTGTCCTGCACACACAACCCTCTTAGGACCTCACATGTGCTTACGTGCTGAACAATGAATAGTATGCATGCTCTGCGTCTGAACTAGTACCATCTCATCTACAGAACACACAGCATATTCACACAGCCATTCATCAGCAACAGCTGACACCAGATCAGTCTGTAAAGTTCCCTCAATCATCAGTGTTTGCTTAAACGAAAAAAAACGAAACCAGAAATGCATTTCCCTGCGCAATTGCGATTTGATGCACAGCAGTTATTCGACTGACAGCCTTAGCAGGCAGAGCCTACCCCTGCTGCACAAGCGGACGGCGCTCAACTCTAAATAAACAAATCGAAATTACCAAAAATGTACTTTAACACAACTACAATTTTCAGTACATGAAAAAATTAAGTTGGCTCAATTTATAATGAGTAACATGGTTCTCTTCAGATTTGAGAAAGATGAGGAAAAAATAGGTTCTGGCAACTTTAGAACTTCAGGCAACTTCAGAACTTACGTTATTTCAGTTTGATGCACTTCAATGCAACTTACTATGAAAAGTCAATTTGATTAATTTGACATACAGCAAACTGCTTATTTAATGATATTGACGTATATTTTCAAGTTGAATAAATGTATTTTTTCAACACAGCACCTTAACACCGATGCGTCAGGTACCCTGAACAGTCACCTTTCTTCACAATAGATAACAGAAAGGAAACACATTTGAATTATGCAGGTTAAGTGGTGACTCTAAACTGTCCTTAGGTGTGAATGTGTGTGTGAGAGTTGTTGTCTGTCCCTATATGTTGGCCCTGTGATAGGCCAGTGACCTGTCCAGGGTGTACTCCAACTCTTTCCCAATGTCAGCTGGGACAGGCTACAGCCGTGGGATAAGGGGTATAGACAATGAATGGATGAATGGGACATTTTGGCATTACAAATGAAGAAAAATGCAGGAAATTAGGTGCTGGAAAATGGGGCTAGAATTCTTTGTGTTAACAGTATTGCATCTTATAAAGCAATCACAGAATAACCAGACAGAGTTATTAATTGCTGTGAGCCATCAGTATATCTTAAAATAACAACTTGCCCATACATACCATTAACGTTAAATGTTTGTACATGCCCGTGAAATGTCTCACATCATTCATTACAATGAGGCCAAGAACCGATTAAAAATAATAATAAAAAATATAGCGCGTGAACTGATAACTAAGCTGTATGTAAGCGCAATGGACTGCAATACCCAAACGTGGTTACTTTAAATTAATCTATTGGGTCACAACTACAGCTACAACCTCAAAAAAATAATAAAAGGCTTTCCGTTAACATTATGCGCTGCATCTGATGATGCATCCCATAATTAAATCCTTATCTGGAGAATATGGACAAACTGTCTGGACATTTTCCATTCTGTAGGTTGTAACTTGAAGCAATTTTTTGCCTGATTAGTCATAGTAAAGTCTACATCACGGATGGATTACTGGGCTGTGAAACCACTTTATTGAACCCTAAACGGGGCCGTGGAAAGCATTAATCATCCTATGTCCCTCCCTGTGTGTGTTTGCAGACGTGTACATGCGTGGCAGCGTGTGTGCTGTCCGCGTGGCTGCTAGGGGTTCAGTGGTGTATAGTGACCCAACACTACAGTGGAAGACACAGACAACAGAATCGGCTTGATTCCCAGGTCACCAGTGGTGTGCACACCTAGCCATGTTGCCCCATGTCAAGTGTGTTTGGCTGAGAATTGTTTTCCCAGCAGAATGAAGTGAATATGTACAGTGTAAAGTCTAAGAAAGGCCTAGGTGGTTTTGCTGATTCTATGGCATGGAGGGTGGGTGTGGGGCTCAGCTCTATTTCACGTAGGGCCTGGGATGCACCTCGCTGGCCGACTCACGTGTGCACGGCTCCCTTTGCCTCCTGTCGGCGCGCCCGCTTTGGAGCCGTCCCGTCCTCCACGTCCACCCGCTCCACCGTCTTCCGCCTTGCTCCCCTCCTCAGGACCGTCCCACTCTTCCTGCCACGCCCATTCCTCACAGACTCTACGCGGCTTTTCGACGGACTGACTTGCTCCCGGTGCGACGGTCACGCCTCCCCTCGGCTTTCCTTGAGTGCCAGCCGGAAAGAACGAGGAATCGCAAACACGATCGTCTTACTAGTCCTATGTTCTTAGAAAGGCTTATTTCATAGGAGGATGAGGTACAAAATAAACCAGGTTACGTTAGGTGCAAACATTACGCTACGCTATACTAATGTAAGCAGAACCATTCTCGTAGTCTGTCACGGTCAGCGTGACGATGGCAGACTTACGTTGGACTCTGGGGGTGTCAACCCCATCGCGCCCACCGGCTCTGTCTCCTTCCTCGCGCACCGCCTGAGCTTCCTCTGCGGCACACCTCTTCCTCATCACCTCCTCTGCCATCTTACTCATATCTGTGGGGGAGGAACCGGCATGACGGTGACAAACTGCTGGTGGACATTTGTACCTTCTGATCAAGTGTGGGACAATGTAAACCAAAAATCGACTGACCTAAAAATATAAATACACACACACACACACACACACACACACACACACACACACACACACACACACACACGCTCACACACACACCTTACACAACTTTACATACATTAATGTAAGGAGTGGAAAAGATAGGAAAGCAAAAATAACAAGGACCCGAGTCGAGTCGAGGCTGTGTTTTCGGTGCAGGGCTGGCCAGCTGAGTGGAGCCCAGACCAGGGGGCTGCTTGGCCAGTGGGCTGGGCTGTCGAAATGAACAGACATGGTCATGCATTTCAACACACAAGCAACAGTCGAATCGATTGTTTAGCTGTGTTTTTCAAGGAAATAATATGAAAGTAATTTAATTAAAAAATACCTTTGCCTTCTGATATTTGGTTGTTGGAACCCTCTTGTCCAGATTTGCAGTAGATCCCCTCTTAACCTGGTTAGCTGTGGGTCCTCTCTTCAGCTTGGTTGTCCTAGATCCCCTCCTATCTGACTGATCTGGGGGTCCTCTACCACCCAGGTTAGGGGTGAACCCCTTTATAAGCTGCGCTGTCATTTGGAAGCCTACATGCATGGCTTTAATGTATGCCTCGGCTGCAGCGCTCCTACTGGCCTCCTCCGGGTGCTTTGGTACGGCAGTTCCAGGACGGCTGCTCGGGTGAGACAGAACAGGCTGGGCTTTGGGTGGCTGGGCTTTTATGGTGGGGTCATTCGGCGACGAGTCAGGTTCTAAAACCACAAACAATCAGCAGAACGATCATGTCGACAGCACCTTTGAAGCTGTCCATCCCAGCTGATATGTAAACAGATAAATATCTGTGTTGGTGTGACAGTGGCATGCACATACAACATACTTCACAAATTTCAAGTGTGCGCTTGGGCACGCGCGTACACACACGCACGCACACACGCACGCACACACACACACACACACACACACAAACACACACACAGACACACACACACACACACACACACACACACACATCTTTAATGCCTTCAATATAATTGGTGTGCCTTCAGGTTGTTAAATGTCTTTCCTAAGAGAGCAGTCCCTTACCAAAAAGTGCATCTACATCCTAACTGTCACCTAATGACTTGGCAAACTCTCTCCCTACTGAGGACACAATAACCATTGGACTATATTTAAGGGACCTTAGGCTACATCAATGGTGCAGGACAAGGATTTTCTTCTATCGCGACTGGGGAGGTGCCAAACAGTGATAAAGCTTGTGGTTTCTGAACATATGATTCAGATCATGTCTTAAAGGTTCGGTAAAAACTTTGACTAAAACACTATGACTGGGAAATGACTGTATTCGGGTGAAAGGTCGGCCAGAGCCATGGTATTATGAAAAATCCACCACAGACTCCCAATCATCAGCCATCTGTTCAGATATTCAAAAGTCCTTGAGTTCTTAATAAACATTTATATGTAAATATTGCATCCATATGTATCTATATCCATCCAACCATCCATCAGAAATACCGCTTATCCTATGCAGGGTTGCCTGGGGCGCTGGAGCCTATCCCAGCAGACATTGGGCGAGAGGACAGGTTGCCGGTCCATCGCAGGGATATATATATAGTATATATATATATATAAATATATATAAAAAAAGATATTCCGAGCATGTGAACTGGATAAGTAATGCACTCCAGCAACGTGAAGGAATCTGAAGCATGGCTTTGGCTACAGGCCATCCCTGGACGACCACCCACCCAGGAGGAGGCAGAGATCTGTGGTGGATTCCCCAGGGGAGAGGTGCGGCACCTCGAGGGACACGTCGGATTCACAGCGCACCGGGCTGGCCTGCGACATGTAGGTCAGAGACGAAGCACACTGGATCTCCCTCTCCATGCCGTCCTTGTGTTCCGGCAGAAAGAGAGACAAGTGTAGCACGCACATACGCACACACACACACACGCACGCACGCACACACGCACGCACACACACACACACACACACACACACACACACACACGCACACGCATCAGCAATATGAAGTATTCCTGGAGAGGGTTTAATTGGCAAACACTGAGGAACGAATATAGAATGTTTGGGAGAGGAGGAATCCTATTACGTCAAGCTCTTTTTCGTTGGATGTGTCTCCCTCTAGTGATGGAGGGGTGAACAAACTGGTGAAGTCAAACCCCTTGTATGGCTCCTACAAAAGCAAAGGGGAAGGCATTACATTGTACACATACGCCCGCTGTGACACTGTTTTATGTGTGGTGCGGTGGGTAAGGAAGGAGTGACTGTACGATGTAGTTCTCCATGTTGACAGGCTCCATCTCAATCCTGGATCTCTTGCTTTCACGGGTGAGGCAGGGGTGTTCATAAATGAAAGAATCAGACACTGTCGACACAAAAAGGCATCGTCCGACGCAGTCAGGCCCGTGTCGCTGACCGGTCGATCATCTATTGCGACTCTCCACGTCTCGAGGTGACTATGGATGGCTGTTTGTCCTGTGACGAACAGGAGAAATGAGACGGGCTGACCTCGGACGGAGCCCGGCGGCTCAGCCCCGGGGCTCTGCACGGTGGCCACCTCGGGCCGCAGGCGGGTGTGGGACAGCTTGAAGAGGTGGTTCCGGAAGCCCACCAGGAGGTCCCCCAGCGGGTTGAGGAAGCAGGCGGCACTCACCGTGTCGTCCAGCAGCACCTCGGAGAGCAGGCAGCGCTGCTCGTCCCACAGCTTGATCAGGGCGTCCGCTCTGGGGGGGGGGGGGGGGGTGGAATGGAGTACTGAGGGTGATCAAGTGGAAGGGATTGCATACTAGGTACTGTTTAGCGTACATGTGGCAGCACCGGTGAGGGGTCAAAATGCAGTGTGTGTATGTGTGTGTGTGTGTGTCATTGCCGAAACCTACCCGCAGCTGAGGAAGATCTGCTGAGCCGAGCATGAATCTACGGACAGTACGGCGTCCTGGTGGTGGTGTTTGAACGCCGAGGGGTCCTCGCATATATCCTCTGGGATCCCAAAACACACACACACACACACACACACACACACACAAAACAAGATAAAGATCCAAACGCATGAACATCCAAGCAGACACGGATTAAGGGTTGGCCTCCATCCTGGACGGGACAAACGGTGGACCAGCGGTCTCCATTCCCCGCAGCACCTTGAGTGTTCGGCTGAGCAGGCACCTCTCCCCCGCTTTCAGACAGGACGCTCACCACCCTCACTTGTCCCGTCGGGAAGCCCAGGAAAAGCGTGGAGTTCTGGGAAGCAAAAGGGAGCCAATCAACCCGGGATATTGGGCTTGCATGCTTTCCACTGCTAGGACAAAGGAAAGCCGGACGCACGTCAAAAAAAACTCCCTTTTATAAAGTGAAATCACTGCAGGCCGAGGTCCAGTATGGTGTAGTCGTGTGGGTGTGGTAAAACGTCTAAAGTTCCCGTCTTGTACACAGTACCATGCGGGTGAAGACGGAGGTGTGGCTGGGCACGGCGACCTGGTGGAGGAGCTCCAGGCAGGGCAGGCTCCACACCTGGACCAGCTTGCAGGAGAACTGGACCACCATGTCCAGCAGCTGGCCCCTCTCCACATCGTGGCTCAACCAAATCACCTGGTCAAGGGCAAAGAAGAGGTGGCTTTAGCCATTCAGATGGAGACACCTTGACGGTGCCCAAGTAGGACCATTCGTCTGCAGCTTACCCAGTCCATACACCTAACGTCCGCCAAACAAAGACATGGAAGGTATACGTCGGAAGCAATGAATCTACATACATACACACATCGGTGTGGTACATAACCACGGGTGTGAGCAGATAAACTAAGAAATCAAAACATTTGTTTGTAAAGAAAAACAGCCGCTAAGAAAAGAGTGTTTCAGAGTTTTGATTAAGTCTTATTCATGTCGCCTGGGCAGTATGCATGTGAAAGGTGTGGGATTTGTTTGGCCTCACAGGATCCTTGTGCACGTTCAGCTCTAGGTACTTCATGTTGCGAATTACGACGTCCATAAACAATATGTTTCCACTCTGAAAGAGAGAAGTAAACTGAAATGGAATCAGAGCATCGTCATCGAAATACGAACAGTTATAAGGTAGATATTTTTCTTAACAAACACAATCAAAACAGTATGGTCAAAACAGTGGATGTTTTCTTATATTATATGGCGGACTAAGAAAAATGAATAGCAAAAAGTAAATGAAAAAAAACATACAAACAAACAAACTAAAGGTAAGCTGCTTATCCGTAAAGTGTTCCCTTTTAATAGAGTATTTTGACAAATTAGTTTAATGTTTTTGAAAAGTGTGACAGTGCGTAAGGGACCAACATCAAATAGCACTCAGACGCTATGCGTTTTCAAACGTAACCACAGAATTAGCAGCAGAGGATTAAGGTCATAAATAAAAGCCCAGGGATGGTTCATGTGTGCCTTCCTACACATTTCCAATGTACATTACTTAAAGGGTCCGTAGTGTAAAATGTCTTCATATTTCTTTGTCTAGCATTACCCTATCCCTCAGAGGGATACGACATAAACGACATAAAAACTCACACATGACATGCAGTCTGTCCTTTTCTATCTTTTTTCAGTTCACCTCTGACAACACATCCACTCTATTTTACCAGCCATTCTGAATCGCAGCCTATTGTAACGTAGAGATTGGAAGTCTACGTAATTGACCAAACACAGACTCAGCCTAGCATGTTGTCGGAACGTCTCTGGCAGCATGTTGCTCCTTAGTCCCTGAAGCTGGGGCTCTGTTGCTATTTGGAGCATACCTTCATGCCACAGAGGATGAAGTTGGTGGTGTCGGCGCAGAACAAGCCCTCCTCCGACTCGTAGCAGACCGGCGAGGACAGGAACCCCACACAGCAGCAGTGCCCGCTCGCACTGTTCTCTGTGTCCAGTAATGGCAAACCTTCGCCTTGGCCACTGGAATGCCCGAGACCACACATTAACACATCCACATCACATGTGAACTCACAGCAGAACACATTCACTTCAGTCAAATGTGCTTAGCAAATATTACATGTATAATGAGTCTTTAATTAGAGTAACTTTGTTTTCTCTCCATCTTAAGAGTAACCCTCCAGTCACTCCAACCCCATCTTTTCAGAACAAGGGAGTTGTTATTGGAGCGCCTGTTTTCGGTTGAGATGCACCCTCTTGAGCGGTACAGGGGGAGCAAGGCAAACATGTTTTCTCTTACCTCCTCCGGCCCTTGGAGCCTTTCCTCTGAATATCATTGAAGTCCCACACGGCCACACGGCATGCTGGGTCCGTCCTGACGCAATGACCAGTGGCACAACATGTCAATCACACCAGTGACAACCTCTAGATCTTAGAATCCACTTTTTGAATTATAGATGGGTTCATTCTGTTTATTTGGGACATAACGTTCTACAAAATAATGAATGTATCTGTCCGGTCTGTATCAGGCACAGTCCTGTCTGTCTCTCTCTCTCTCACTGACCTAGTGGTGTAGACCCAGTCCTGTCTGTCTCTCACTGACCTAGCGGTGTAGACCCAGATCTCTGAGGGGCTAAGCAGCAGAGCGATGACTCCACTGTTGCGCCCGTAAGTGAAGTTGGGCAGCACCTTCAGTGGCGAGAGAAACGGATGAGGAGGCACCAGGCAGAGCCTCTTCCCACTCTCACAGGAGAAGATGTGCAGGCTACACACACACACATACAAACACACGCACACACTGAGTCATCTATAGGGAGATACTCCTGTTTGTAAACAGGCAAGGGCAGAAGTGGCAACAGGACATCACTGTGTTTGTTTAAATCTGAGTGTACTGTGTTGAAACTACCAGTGTTGTACACAGGCATAGTGACGATCAGGGACAAAGCGGAAGGATTCCAATGCTTTACACTACTACATGTTTTCTAACATTTACTGTTTCCAAACTTGACTAAATTCCAGTTATTTCAAAACTAGGGTATTTGTTTCCCTGTTGGTGTGCAGTTTGGTCAAAGTCTAAAGGGGCCTTAAGCCTAGAAAAGTGAGATACGTGGAATATGAAAGACCTGCTTCCCTCTCCCAGAGTAAGGAGGCGCGTGGTCTTGCCCGGGGCCTTGCAGAGGGACAGCGAGAGGGCCGGGTAGCGCAGGTGGCTCCAGAAGTCCAGGAAGTGGTTGAGGTGGTACAAGTGCACGCTCCGAAGGAACCACGCATAGAGCAGGCCACCCTCTGTCAGGCCCAAACCAAACACTCCCTCATCACAGTTGATACTGCACAGACAGACAAAGACAGAATGAAAGAAAGACGTAGAGGGATGATAGGATGATCAGTCTGCCAGTGTGTGTGTGCGTGTGTGTTTGTGTGTGTGTGTGTGCGTGTGTGTGTGTGTTGGTGTGTGTGTGTGTGTGTGTGTGTGTGTGTGTGCGTGTGTATAGTATGTGCATGTTTTGTGTGTCCAGACCTGTAGAGCTGGGCGTAGGTGTCAAGACACCAAAGGCGGATGGTGAGGTCAAGAGAGCCAGATATGAAAATGGAAGGGGTTTCAGGGTGAAGCAACAGACTGGTGACTGCCCGGTTGTGGCCCTTGAAAACATGGAGCAGATAGCCGCTCTCCCCCATTCCGTGGACTAGTGGAAAAGAGGGGTCCCACAGGACCAGGAAACATTACACTGTCGCACAGGAAGACAGATCAAACAGCGGAAATGCTTCGAATAAAAACCCTCGCTCCACGTCGGGCAGCACTGACTCTCCATGTCCACGAAGGCGATGAGCAGCATCCTCGCGTACGGAGAGAAGACGCAGGCCAGCACCATGCTGTGGAGGCTGCAGTCAAACTGGTTCACCAGACAACCCTCCATGTTGTAGCACAACAAAGTGAAGTCGGAGAAACAGTAGACCAGCTGACGGGCCTCGTCCAGCACTATACGGGTGCAACAGTAACCCTCCGGCATTGGGAACTCCTTCCTAGCAAGGTTATAGATCCATTGTAGCCACACATTTAAGACAACCGCAAAGATTACATCGAGTTTCTGGTCAAGAACCTTCATTAGTTGCAACTGTGTCAACGGGTTAGGATGTGGGCAATGTATGGGGTGATTTACCTGAGCGTAAGGCCATAGCCTTTTACATACGGATCATCCATACATTTTTGATACCTCCAAAACTACAAAGGAAACGGGGGCAGCATATTGTGAAATGCCAAGAATCCATTTTGAACAGACTACTATAACGACTATGTTGTTATAATTTAATTTAGTATGAACTATGCAAGGTACTGGTCCCACCCTGACACAGTCTCCTCCCGTGATGACCTCATCCAGTTGGGGGTTGAACAGTAGATGTGTGACCAGTTTACAGGCCTCCATGGTGGTCCTCTCTGTCTCCACAAAGTTCTTGTTGTAAAGCTGTTGTCCGACCACAGTCAGCACAGGTAGACACATTGCACACAAATAGAGACATTGCAACTGAACTTTATATGTTTTTGGATCAGTCTTACCCAGAGGGTATAGTCTTTGCCAAGACCAATGTAAACGTCAATATTCTGACAGTAGAGGATAGCAATGATGATGTTAAAGCGGTATTTGGGGAAGGAATGCTCTCTCTTCACTGACATGAAGAGAAACAAGGTCACAACGGTTATTAGGTACTGGTACTATTTGGTACTGATAATTAGGACTAGAATCAGAAAATGTAACATTGTTTTTGGATGGGATGTTGGGAATGATAAAACACTCACACAAATGATAATTGGAATTGACAGACCAACTGGAGAATCCTCGGGAGTCCACAATAATCAGCCTCTTAGTTCTCTCATTGTATGTCACTATGAAAAAATTGCCAATTTTATTGAAGACTTTCTAGTATTCCGCGTTTTATAGCATTTATTTGACCCACAGCTTTTTTCACTCCCTCCTAGTTACGCAACAATACCTGATTTGATTTCGTTTCGTTTTTTAGGCTGGTGGAAGCTTTTCAGTAACCGTGGTCCAAAGCTCAGCGAGTGAAACTTTCCTGCGCCGTCATGAGACCGATTTGAGGACGTTTCATCGATAGCTAGATCTCCACTGGACCTCTCCATCGTGCACCCGTCAGTTAGCTATACAAAAAGTAAGATGTGTTACTCGACGAACTTGAATTGATAAAACCTCAGGTAGAATACCCGCAAATTAGACTTAGAAAGAGTCAAATACAGATGTATGCTTATGTCACCAGTCCAAACTAGTCCCATCAAAGTTATCCTCAAAATTCAGTTGTTGCTCGGCAACAAACGTAGAATTCGATGGCTTGCTCGATCTCGCAAAATGACCAAATGAATCTTCAACAATAAAATCGATTAAACCATCAGGTTAGTTCCTTGCGTTTAAATTATTGCTACATTAAGAACAAGAAATGCATCTTCATGTGAAAATGCGATGTGATGCATGGCAGTTAATCGACTGACAGCCTTAGCGTGCAGAACCTATCCGTGGCACAAGCGGACTGCGGTCTAAACCCTGTTTGTTGACAAGGGGGCTTATTGCCGCTAGATCGGTGATGCCTCTTCATCATCATATAATAGTGGACACATCTGACGATGAAGTAGCCTGCTACCATTTGTTTTTATTTTACACTCGGTCAGCTTTCACCGACAATGCTTTAACCCCCCTATTATCTTTCAGATCAATTTGCACCTTTCAATGTTTGATGTTCCTAAATAAATTATTGGCATAATTTGTTTTGCTTCGTTACAGATTACTTTTCCTATTTGGTAGAGACAAATGGTTAAACATCACATTAACATGATAATATATTTCCAATGTCCTGCACACGTTATACGCATTGGTATTGAGTCAATTTGACCCCAGGCTGTCATATATTAAGAATTTAAGCGGATTGGTTCTCCTGGTTATGGCTAATATTTGAGTCACCATCAAAAACTATGTATAATCTTAAAAATTATTCCCGATGCTTTTGGGCCCCAATCTTGCATAACCTTACATTCTGTATGACGAGAACACCTTCTAGTTGGGGAGGAAAGCACACCATTTCTAAATCAACTTTAACATTGTATAATGGGGCTTTGAGGGAGTGATGCTTAATTTAATGGCAGATTTATGTAGTACAAAAATAGACAAAGTATATCAGACAAA
Source organism: Galaxias rostratus (assembly GCA_036024795.1). Taxonomy (NCBI): domain Eukaryota; kingdom Metazoa; phylum Chordata; class Actinopteri; order Galaxiiformes; family Galaxiidae; genus Galaxias; species Galaxias rostratus. The sequence continues at coordinate 28,472 of JAVQJS010157552.1, forward strand.
TAAACTTAGTCAACAATTTTAATTTACAGTAATTATCTGAAGGCTTTAATTACGGGTCAATACTACGGGATACTAAATTTGAAGAGTGTTAATGTTTCCAAAAAGTATACATTTAGTTCATAACAGGGAAGTGCATGAGCAGTAACGTCTCTATGTCAAAACCAGCTACCTCATTCTTTTCAATTGAGCTAGCCCATTTGGAAGGGAGGCGCAATATTCTGTTGTGTTTGAAAATATTTGCAACAGGGAAGCCCACCTATTAGTTGCCATCTAAAGGCATTGATTGTTTTACTTTTTAACAATTCACTTAATACAAATTCCCCTTGCCGTCTAACAACTTTCTTATTTGATGTCGATTTTCATTGTTCTGAGTCTGTGTATATGTGCACACTTTGTAGCAAATGCCCGGCCTTTAAATATAATTTTAACAAGCTAAAGTGTAACCTTGTGAGAGAATCTAGCT